>JBAMYA010020770.1:0-16746 GCA_037176975.1 Arrhamphus sclerolepis | reverse complement strand
CAAGCACCCAGCCCCAGAACCCGAGAGCCACCAGTGCACCGGCGGGCAGGGTCACCGGTCGCCAGAGGGGAGTGTGATGGGGGAAGTAGCCTCCATATTTAATGATCCAGGAGAGGGGGCGACCCAGAACCCAACCTGACAGATACAGAGGCACACACAAACACAATCACACATTCCCACCCTCTTGCTCTCAGACATTCACACCCACTCGTCCTACATACATACACAAAGATGAACGTCCTACACCCACCTGCGCTCCCCATTCGCACTCTATATTCCCAGACCCAGGTAATGTCCCCCCAGAGGGGCAACACGTCCCAGGACCCGGGTGACGCTTCCCTTGTTCTGGGGTGTAAGGGAGGAGACCAATCACACACGGCGGCCCCGATTCCATCCAGAGACAGAGCCAGAAGAAGTCCACATAGTCCCCACCAGCCAGCCAGTCAGAGGAGTCCCAGGGCAAAACAGTCCAAACTCTCCAGCGATGCCACCGGGCCAAGCAACCACACCAATCCCCCTGACCCAACGTCAGGACAGGATCACCCACCCCGCACACACACACACATTAGCACATCTTCCCATCGATGTAGTGCCAGCCCAGGGATAACGATTGACAACACCCAGCCCCACCACAACCACCCAACCATCAGCGGCTCCACATCCGAGAGGATACAGCCCCCCCACAGCACTCTCTACAACCCTCTGCAAGGCAAGATCTTCTTAGCACACGTTTGTTCCTGACGGATGGGTGGATAAGCCTCCTATGAACATCTGAGTCATGTTTTTTGACTTTGGGGAAAACTGGAGCACCCAGAGAAAACCCACACAGACCAGACCATGTGAACGGAGCTGAGCGCTAAGAATTTCCACTCCCCACTCACGTAGGTGTTTGCTCCATCCGCTGCACTGCTCAAAGATCAGAAGTCCACTCAACTAAAATTTCAGAGACCTAGTGTTGTCTTCCTTGACAGTATAATACGTCCCCTTTAAATGTCCACTCTTGGTAAACCCGTTGAATCTATTGGAACTGATGATTTGTTAGTATTATCATTACTGTCATATTTCGTAGCAGGAACAACCAGAATTTCGTGAAATTGTACGTTCTGAACCTCGGGGGTTGGTGGAGGGACGGGTATCACGACTTGGCTGGGTGGACAAACGTCTACTTCTGATGAATGTCTTTGATGGGGACTTTCACCCCACCAGCAGTCAACTTTGTACTCTTTACATTGTAATGCCTTTTCAAGCTCTCTTTTTTTGTCTTCTAGCATTACCCTCAATCTTTTATTGTCTTTACACAATATCTTATTTAGTTCATTTATGTCTCTCATGTCACAAACGATTTCACTTCTTCTCTGTGAGTTAAATGATTTCATCATATTTTGTTTCTCATTATGGTGATGTTGGATGATATTTTGAATGTGAGCTTTTTGCTTATCACTATATTTCAGTAATCCAGTAGATCTAAATGTTTCCAGTGTGTCTCTGTCTAAGTGTTTCTCTAACATTTTATCAACATTTCTGAAAAAGTTCACAGGTTTTCTTTCTGTGATACAGTTTCTCAAGTCTTTCTTGATTTGCATCAATTTTAGATGATCCTTGTAGTAACTACGCTCATATTTTTCTTTAATGTTCTGTTTTAGTTCTTTGTTAATGACTGATTGTTGCTTTGCATTCTTTTCCCAGGAATCTTTCTCCAGTGTTAACTGTTTGATCATTGACTCCAGATCTTTTATTCCCTTGTCCTTCATTTCACATACCACATTGCACAGAACATTATTTCTCTTCAGTGCAAGAAATTCCTTTCCCATGGCAACTTTTTCTTTCTTTAATTCAAAATTTAACCTATTTGTTAGGTGGTAGTGTTTTTCAGACTCTTCTAAGGCACATGTTAATTTTGCAACTTTTTGTGGGGAACACATATTTGCCTTGAGTTCCTTCAATTCTTTATTTAATTCACAGTTTTCGTTTGTCTTTTTCTGTAATTCTTCACAGATATCTGACATTTGAGGAACAGATTGTTTTTGCTTTGGACATTTTTCCTGTGTTATATTTAGACTGGAAGTAGAGGGAATCTTGATCTTATGTTCAGATTTTTTCTCAAGTCTCTTTGTCGTCTTAAGCTTATTTATTAGTTGTTTATTCATTTCCTTCATCACATCTTGTTTTACTTTGGTTTTTGCAGTCCTCAGTGACTCTTTGCAATCCTCCCTAATCTTCCTAATTTCATTTTCATGTGCCGTTGTTAATTCTTTTACTTTGGCCTTGTGCTGTGCAATAATTTCTGTTTTTTTCTTCTGAAATTCTGCTGAACATTTGCGCATTTTCATTTCATGTTCCTGATGTAATTGTTTAGTTGTTAACTCTGAAGCAAAGTTGATTTTCCTGAGATTTTCATTTTCTGTCTTTAACAGAATGATGTCATTCTTCTGAAGACGGTTTCTTCGCTTCAGTTCTTCTGCCTCTGACTGCAATGTTTCAATATTTCCTTTCAGCCTTTTCACCTCACACCTGGCATCTTCAAATGGTTTTTCAAAATCAACTTGCCTAGACTCAGTTTTAGGTAACTCCTTTGCTAATTGCCTAAAGAATTTACTAAATCTCCCTTTTAAATCTTCCATCATTCAGAGTAAGCTCTTATTCTCATACAAACTCAAATGAAAATAACTCACTTCAGAAGATGCAGCCGCTGACATACACTACAGTATAGAAAATGGCGTCACAGATGACGCATCAAAACGACTTACCATACGTACGGCACCAACACGTCACTCGTTTTGACGCATCAAAACGACTTACCATACGTACGGTATCAAAACGACTTACCATACGTACGGTACCAACACGTGACGTGTTGCTGTGCTAGTCAGAGCCATAGACATTATAAAGATTTATTTATAATGTCTATGCGTAGGCCCCGTTGTCGAAGGCCGGGTAGACCGGAAGTCAGCGGCTGTGAATTGGGACGGTCTCGCCTTCGCCTTTACCTCGGCGCATGTCCTGTCGCCTAGCAACCGTGACCGCGCAAAAAAACAAACAAAAGAACACCGCGCTCTGAAAAGAAAAGTTGAGATTGAAATTTTTTTTACCTTCTGTTGAGAGGTGATTTCCAGGTTGTTGTTTTTGTTTGTTTGTTTTTAACAAGCTTTCAAGAAAGTATGTTAACTTAGCTCTAGTTTCATGGATAATTTCAGGGACTGAAAGACTACACTAAACTTTATTAACTTCTGCATAATAGATAAAATCTTAATGTATCTTCAATTCATAATAATGTATAACATTTTCTAATATTAGTTTTATCTTAGAAGATCCTTTTTCTTGATAATGTGGGTGTAAAAATGTTTAAAACAGGGTCTTTCATTTTTTTATTTTATTTCAGGAATGAAATGAAATGTTTTAACTGCACATCAGTATATTTATCTTAAGCCTCAAAATTGCGATGATGCTTTGATATGTTATAAAAAAAATAAATCATACCATTGAACTAATGTTTTTGTCATCCTCTACATTTTCTCAACCAGACTAGACCCATGTACAGTAGGATTAATCTGAGTGTCCCAGTCCTGGACCATTTGTTCAACCAAGAAGATCCGAGACCAGACTTTAAACAGAGCAGGGAGTCGGGCAGTGTTGCTTAATCTCGTGAACCTTGATCGACGACGTGGTTGGGGTGCCACAATTGAGACTCTGGTGTTTCTTTTCTGGTTGGCAAGCGGAGCATCATACAGGGTGGTCTCAAGAGTGTTTGGGATGCCTCGTTTCAGCGTCCACCCCATCGTCCAATCATATCACAGAAGAGGTGGTGGCCATTCGCCACCAGGTCATCCACCTCCCTAAAACCCATGAGGACCTGGAGGTAGTGTCCTGTGGGTTTGCAGGGCTGGGACGCCACAGAGCCTTTATGCAGGCAGCAGGTGCGATTGACGGCTGCCACATCCGGATCAATCCTCCGAGGGGCCCTGATGGTCAGTGCTACAGAAACAGGAAACTTTTTCCTTCCATCATCCTCTAAGGCAGCGTGTGGCCATCAGGGCCGCTTCATCGACACGTACGTGGGCTGGCCTGGTTCGGTACACGATTCCAGGGTGCTCTGCCACAGCCCACTGTACAGGCAGTCTACCCTCCTCCAGGGCATTTTATCCTTGCAGTTGGAGGGTGCCTTTGCCTCCAACGTCCGCTCCCTCTCATTACTCCCTACAAGAGGCCAGTACAAGGGGTGGGAGCCCAGCGCTTCAACAGCTATCATTCCAGGGTGCGCTGTATTCTAGAGCGTGTTTTTGGAATGATGAAAACCAGGTTCAGGGTCATCTTCCTGCAAATGCTGGAGGTGTGCCACACTCAAGCAAAGCAAACACCTAGTGCTAACTAAATTTCTTACACACATATACATACATATATATATATACACATACACGTATATATATATACACACACATACACGTATATACATACATACACGTATATATATATATATATATATATATACATACATACACGTATATATATACATACATACATACACGTATATATGTGTAGCCTATTCCTTCATGAGTTTTTAATACTAATGCAAATGTTATATAATGAGCTTCATTAAAGCTAACATTACATCTGGAGCTGTCACTGGGTTTTGATTATTTTCATTTTCAGTCTTAACAACTTATCAACTTATCCATCTTTGATCATTTCTGATGGGAACCACGAAGGCCTAGAAATGATCAAATGAAATTATGAAACTCTCATCTCAGGTAGTAAACTCATTTATGAGGACATTTTTGTCTGTTATTCCTGCCACAGAGAGGCTTTCAAGCTGAAAGTTGTCCAGAGCTCCATTTCCTGGTGACCCATATCTGGAGTGGAGAGAGTTTCATTTCCTGACCTAAAGTCAGGAGCAAAGAGACATTTCTGGAGCATTAGTCTTCCTTAATAATGACATTTTAATGGAATGTGTCTTTCATATGAATATGCATTTAAGGAGGTGACTTGTCCAAACTCCCCCAGCGACCTCGGGACGTGTGCTTCTGACATCAGAACATGACTCACCACCGCTGCTGGACTCTTCATGGGAAACCGTTCAAATCCCAGAGGGTTCCTCTCTGGAAAGCGAAGCCTGCTTTGTCTCCTGAACTCTTCCAGCAGATGGGAAACAGCTCAGCATGAGAGCTGAGTGTTTATTCATCAGCTCAGATCTGCAGAGAGTCACAAACAAGACTGCAGGATGATGGCTGCATCTGCATGCATGAAAGTCACTGCAGTCTGAGGGAAGCCAGGTTCTCTGGAGGTCTCAGGTTGATCAGAGCGCTTCTGCATTAATGCAGAAAAGATATCAGAGCAACAATAAGTCAAAGTAAAAGCACATTCTTTTGTTCCTCCTTGTTCTTTGTTTGGCCTTATTCCATCAAATGGACTTTGTGTTTGGATGCAGCGCTGCTTAAAGGATTTCTGCTGGTGAATCTGGCGCTCTTCAGCATGTGTTACGATGAATAAAGATGACAACAGAAGTCCAGCTGATGCCAAGAATGAATTCTCAAATCCTTCTACGTGAGGAGACACTGAGGAAGTAGGCCAAGAGTGGAGCAGAGAGAAAGGAGGTGGAGGTTTAAACAATTCCTTCCCTTCGATCATCATGAGGAACCTGTGGTAACTGGCACAGGACATGGAGCAGCGTTAGAGTTAAGTAACACAATTCAGTTTATGATTGGGGTGTGGTCTTTTGATTGACAGCAGGCACAACCAATGAGTAATTGTCATAACTTAAGCTAAAATTGTTATGGATTGTTAAAGAGAATTAACATTGGTTAACTTAGTCTTCTCGTATCTCTCCTTTCTCATCTGCAGCATGGTGATGCCGGGTCCTACCATGGTGATGTTGGGTCCTACCATGGTGATGCCGGGTCCTACCATGGTGATGTTGGGTCCTACCATGGTGATGTTAGGTCCTACCATGGTGATGTTAGGTCCTACCATGGTGATGTTGGGTTCTACCATGGTGATGCCGGGTCCTACCATGGTGATGTTAGGTCCTACCATGGTGATGCCGGGTCCTACCATGGTGATGTTGGGTCCTACCATGGTGATGCCGGGTCCTACCATGGTGATGTTAGGTCCTACCATGGTGATGTTAGGTCCTACCATGGTGATGCCGGGTCCTACCATGGTGATGTTAGGTCCTACCATGGTGATGTTAGGTCCTACCGTGGTCATGTCAGGTCCTACCATGGTGATGTTGTAAACAAAACTTCAAAGCTGACTCCTGAGTCTCAATTTGTCTTAAACACTTCAAACATTGTGTGATGTTGGGTCCCACCATGGTGATGTTATGTAATTAGTAATTGTATTTGGTCCATTAAATAAATTAATTTCGTTGATGTGTGTGTCGGTGACAGAAAGCTGCTTGCGTTGTTAAAGCTCCCTCAGTGGTTCCTGGACTAGAAAGGTCTTATATAAGCATGCTGTTGTAGCAACTTAGGATTGTCTTCACTTCTGAGTTGTAAATAAAGGCTAATAGAGCATATTAACGTATACTTTAAATAGAGTATGTTTTGTTGTGTAGTGATTAACAGACCAACGTGACTGGCTGTGGTTGGTCTGGAAGGGTCAGAGGACGAAACTCCACTGTTACAGATGTAACTTGTGCTAAATGAATAAAATGTTTTGTGTGTTCCAGATGTTTTACAGCCCTGGTCGTTCCGCTGATTTCCAAGCACTCTTCAGAAACCTGTGGGTGACATCACAGAGGGTTTGTCCAGTTCTTATACAGTCTCTGGTTGTCCATGTTCACTACAGAGATAGCTGTCCTGTGTTAGCTCAGTTGTTTCCAGGCAACATCACAATACATGCAAGGAGGTCTATCTGCCATACTTCCAGCTGTCCGGTTTATTGACCACTTTTATAAAGTATCATTCTGGCATCTTCAGACACAGAAGAAGGTAGGGCTAGTGGACGACCAGTCCGTAGTCCTGACCTGTCTGTAACAGGTTTGAGATGAGGACATGCACTGTTGTACGCCCTCCTACATGTCCATAGGAAGAATGGAGCAAAATTACACATGAAACTCTTCATCTCTTGTTATCCTTCTGTCAGGAGACTTTTCAGATGTTTTCTTTTGAAGGATTGGCAGCATTTCAAAGCGATAAATGCTTTACTGTCCAAAATATTTCTGAATGTGTAGCAGGTCTGAAATGTAAAAATGGATGTATATGAGCAAAGGAAATGAAGTTGATGAGAATAAAAGAACATCGAACATGTTTGGTTCATGCTGGCTGCTAATCAATAAAATCTTGCTGATTTGCATTTTCCATATGGTTCTAACTTTTGCTGATTTGGGATTGTAAATTAAATCCTGTAATTGTTTGTGCAATTGCATTTCTCGGTCAGATTGTACGGTTGTTGGACCACACTGGTGGTCTGATAAACAGCTCATCTCCCTGCTGACTCGGCTGGAAACACTCGAAACAACAAACACGCGTGAACAGCTGTCCTTTAAGCTTCTCCTCATTTTAAACCATTACTGAATTATGCCTCAGTCAATAATTCTGCATTTGTGGAGGAATTTTAGTTTAGTTTGTTTTTTTTGCCCACTACACTCTCACCCTGATGGACTTTGTGCTGCTGTCAGCGACATTCTTTACTGTTCCAGGAAAAACATGTCAAACAAACAACTAAAACTCGTGAATAAACGGGATCTTGAGTAAAACACAGCTTCAGTCTGGAGCCACTAAAGGGCTCCGCCTCAGACATCAGTACGAGCGAACGTTGGATCGGACCTGGACCCAACAAATCAAGATGATTGACCAAAGTTGTAGTTTTCAGTTACAAAGTCGTGATTTCGAGTCAGTATGTCATAATTATAGGACATAAAGTTGCAGTTGCACAAAAGTCAAAATTTGCCACCTTCAGTAGTAATTTCATGCTAAACAAATTATTTTGTAAAATTTTAACTTTTATGACACAAAAAAGCTGTTTATGAATTATGTTGCAAAATTTAAGACTGAGATTTGGAAAGTTGCGATTATGTGAAATTCAAAATTGTGCAACATAAAGTTTTAATCTTAGATAAAAAAGTTGCAATTTTGCAAAATGAAATTTTTTTATGATTTGCAAATTTTGTGATTTTTAAGACAAAAGGCCGTGATTTTGCAATAATTTCATGACAAAGATTACTTTTTTACAACAAAGTTATGGCATTGCAAAATTTGTGATTGTTCATCTTCAGAGATTCTGTTTTAGAGAGGCATCTTACACATCAGCAGGTTTTTCTATGAACAGCAAACTTTAAACAAACTTTAAAATGGACATGAAGAGTGAAATCAAACTTTTGTTAGATGGTATTGAGTCTGACCGTTCTTTTTAACAACAATACATATATATATTCTGATGGTTAGTGCTATAGTCTGGCAAAGCCTTTTAATGACAGATATATACGAGACCAAAAGGAGAAACATTTTTCCTGAAATAGAAGTGTCTCCTCACATCTGGGCTGACATTAATGACCATTAGAAACACATATTTCCTGATCATCTAATAATAGACAGAGGCTTGTTTTAACTCTGGAATGACCATTTAAGGGTAAACACCATGTTTTCTGAGCCGTCCTCCATTGTGCTAAATTCTCTGAGACCATGCACACTTAGAGTAAACATAAGAGTGTTTACTTTAATGACAAAGTGACGTATTAGCGTGATTGAAACTTGAGCACTGAGAGTCCAGTCCAGCGTGGGAACTGGGAGGAAACCAGTCCAGCCAGTGTGAATCCACCATTCATCTTTCATGGATCAGAGTTGCCGTAAACCTGCAATCTGCTAACTCCAGTTAACTTTCAGTGGATTATTTCATTTGTGGGTTCACTCAGTTGACCTCCAGCACCACGAAGGTTTAAAAGGATGTTCATTAAAGACAAAAAAAAATAAAAATCAAAGTGTTTGTATTGTTACCTCTTTCAGCGATGAAACAAGAGCAGAATGAACTTGGAACTCATTTATGAAATCTGTAAAACTGCACATGAAGCACCTCTTTACCAAAACCCAACTCTGGAGGTCAGTGAAGGAATCATCTTGTCTACTGTCCAACCAAACATCCAAGAAGCAACGCCAAAGTGGTTTGATATATATATTAAAAAAAAACACAACAACACGCATTTCAGTTCATGTTAAAACACATGTTTTAAACATAATAAATCAGAACACATTTGTCATATTTATTCTTCAGATTGCTTTTATCTTTGGTTCAATGACAGGTGGTTATAAACTCCACCAAAGATGTCACAAGGACGAGGTGGTTCCAGCTGGACGTCAGTAGCATGTGGCTCTATGATAAATAACATCAGCTGTTACCTGAACAACACTGACATGAAAACGAGGCTTTCCTCTGCCAGAGGTTGTTGATAGAGCATCTCTAGAGGGTTAAACATGATGACGATGGAACCGAGACGTCGTAGTCTGGATAGAAGACATCAGTCGTTTGACATGAACAGTTAATTAAAGACTTGGACTTCAGTGACGATCTCTTAGGTCTAACATAAAGGAAGCTTCTCAAGAACATGATTATGTAAATCTGTCTAACGCTAGCAGCTGATGTAAGAACGAACAGTTACGTTTGAACACAATGCTTCTTCTCAAATTCTGCAGCAGTAAGCTAGCCTGTCTACTTCTGCTCAATTTCATTTCACTTCACCACTTCATCCCTGAAGGATAAACTCTACCCTCTTCAGGTCGGCACCAAATAAGCTGACAAATCAATGTAGTGCAGTTCATTCCTATGAAATCAACAGTGGCGGCGGACACAAATACATGGGAGGCCATTGGTTCTGTTGTGGAGACGATCCCCGGTATCGGCAACTTAAAGCCACAACAAGATGAGTGTTTGGTTAGTTTTATGAATGGAAATAATGTGGTGGCCATGAACTGAATATTCTCTGGTATGGAGGGCTGTGCTTATCATCGCCAAACGTTAGTGATTGGTTTACGGGTACGCCGATGATTTTAAACTTCAGACAGGAGCCCACCCACCAGGAACTAAACGTTTGCCTGTTGGGACTGGAATGAAATGAAGCGGAAGAGTCTGGTGAGGACTAGGCTATAAAAAACAGCAACAATCGTTGGATCCTATTTACCTTTTGTAAACGTCACCTGATTACATCACCTTGTTTGTTGCTCTGATTGGTTGTAGCACTAACCAGCTGTGTTTAGAGCTAGCTAGCGAAGCAACATCTGGTCCTCCTGAGTGAGGAGGAACTATGGCTGGTTTTCAGACCTACATCTGTCCAGATGTGGCTCCGATCTATCCATATTTATGTGGTAATCTACTCAGATTTGCAAATATTTAATGAATGTGTTCGTTATTGTTATTTCAGAGTGAATTAATGCAGAAAACTGGTTCCGGGTTTATATTTGGTGGTTAATCAGCAGCACTTCTCTCTCTCAGGGGTCTCTGAAAGTTATGAGGTTTTTATGAACCTATGTGTGTCTGTGTGGCCAGAGTGCCAACCTCAAAGATTACAGAGCAGAAAGCAGCCATTTCCAGCCACCCACAGAACAAAACCACCTCCACGCTCAGCAATCAGCCCGACGACCGCTAATCTGACGGGAATGTGGCGCAGCTCCCAACCAGAGCCAGTAATGACGAGGAGCAGGATGGAGATTTACTGCGGGACGCGTTTACCCCTGGGAGGTCCGGTCCAGCACTTTAAATTGGCCAATCAAGGGTCAGCCTTGCAAACCCACCTCGTAAGCACCCAACAATTTGCTTTCACGTTGTCTCTGGGAGGGTTTGGATGACAGACGGCGGTAATGACCGACCCACCTCCACATCTACCACTGCAGACACCAGGAAACAATTAGCCCAACTCATGATTAACTCATGAGCACCAGTTCATTTGATCTCCAAGTCCTTACCTAAGATATCTTTTTTTCAGTTTTGAGATGAAAAAAAACAAAACATAATGACGAATATCACACTTATCTTCAGAGTGACATTCACATTCAAGACCAGTAGTTATGTTTACATACCACAAGGTCAAGAAAGCCGGCCCCCGAAAGCATTCTCACGCTCCTGCTGAGCCCTCCCCCAAATAAAACAGGAAGTGTGTGTGTTTTGGGGGGGGTAGTTCTGGTTCTGGTACCATGTCACATGTATTTACTATATACACTCACTCACATGTGCATCAGCCCACATGGGAGCTCCAGTTTCTCAGCGTTCTGTGTGGAGCTCCAAACATCTAAAAATATCAGCGTAACACCCGGATCAAGTCTTAGCCTTGAATATTTTATCTTTCCTCCAGAACGACCCATCCAACATCAACAACAACAATCCTGGAAAAGACTAAACTGTGGGCAGGAAACATTCCTGGCAGCTATCTCCACAATCAATATTGTGGAGGATGAAGTATTAATATTGATTGACAATATACAAAAAGTGGGGGTTCTGTGGCATACTGGCTAGAGAACTGGGCTGGTAACCACAGGGTCACTGGCTCAATCCCCAGCCAGCACCAATGATGTGGGCAGGGGAGTTCCTGAACAAGTGCTTCCCCACACCCACAGATGAGGTGCCCCTGAGCAAGGCACCACAGCAGCCCACCACTCTGGATCACATGGGTCAAATGTGGAGAATGAATTTCCCCACAGGGTTTAATAGTAGTAAAGAAAAAAGATCAATGTAATATAAGGTTTTTGTTGTAAAATTGTGTTTTTTTTTTAAACTTAATTTTGGAATTTTTTGTGGAAAAAAATTGGATTTTGAAAATTAACAACTTCATGATATTTTATCCTACAGTATATAACACACTGTATAGATGCTCTACAGTATATAACACACTGTATAGATGCTCTGCAGTATATAACACACTGTATAGATGCTCTGCAGTATATAACACACTGTATAGATGCTCTACAGTGTATAACACACTGTATAGATGCTCTACAGTATATAACACTGTATATATGCTCTGCAGTATATAATACACTGTATAGATGCTCTGCAGTATATAATACAGATATACAATGATCCAAAAATCAAAGGATGAAACAGCTCATCAATGTGCTTCCTCTTTGTCCTCCTCTTCCTCTTTCTTGCCCTCCTCCACTCGTCCTGGTCCTCTCACATCGTTTCTTCCATCCATTCTCAGACTTCCTCATTCCCAATTTCAACAACCTGTGTGTGCTCTGAACTGGTTTATAATGGTTGTGTCACATCACTTGAAACAAGTGAAATCCATTTTGAGTTGTTGTGTGTAGAAGCTGACAGCTGGGCCAGAGTTCTGTTCACATTCTGCTGCCAGTGTTTACAATCTTGTATCACAGTGTGAAATGTGTTTGGTGGCTTAAGGTTTTGTTTAAGGATTTACAAAAAAGAAAGAAAAAAAAAGAGAAAAAGAGTTTTGCAAGTTCAGTCTAAGTAGCTGAACAGTGTTTAAGGTTTGGACAAAAGAGTGTTTGATTTGAAAAATGAGTTTAGACCACAAAGAATTTGGTTCAGAGATTGGGATTTAGTGTGAAAAACTGGAATAGTAGCCTCCAAGGTGTGACATCACACATTGCACTCATACTGCCAAGGAAACTAACCATTATTATTCACACCCACCTGACTGTCAATTACTGTAATCAATTTATCTAATGTTCCAAGAGATTCATTTATGGTATTCGTGGTATTATGTTCTTGACTAATTTTCATAATTGAACAGACTGTTGTGCATGTGATGACTTCTACGATGAAATGATGTTGACGTATTTTGGAGAGAAAAACCACTAGACTGAGAATCAACAGTTTAGATCAATGAGATTTTGAATTTGGAAATTGTGCCAACTCCAGGCTAACTGTGCTGTCGGCTAACTGTTCTAATTGTAGGCTAACTGTAGACTACATGTACTTAACCATTTGTAAAGATTTATTGAGACATATACGAAGACATTGGCAATTTGATGAAATGAATGAGACATTCAGTTGTGCTGTGAACACCTGTCCAGTGGTTTGTGTTATTTTCAGAATGTAATTTCTGTTTCCAGAAATGAACCAAACCAACAAAAAACTGGATTGTAACTGTTTTTTTTCTGATATGACTGAGACATTTTTTGCTTTAAAATTACACAGATACTGTTTGCCATATAATTGTAAGTTTTGTATAATTATGTTTGCTTCTAAAGTCAGAAGGTTTGCTGAAATTCACAAATCTGAAAATATCACATTTTGTTGTAAAAATGAAATTTATGTGACACACAAAAAAGAGAATTTCATAAAACTGTAACGTTACGTCCTTTAATCATCACAATTTGTTGCAAAAACTATTTCAGCTTTTTGTTAGAAAATATTGACTCTTGTAAAATCACAAATTCTGGTTGTAAAATTGAGATTTTCATATTACTATTACTTTCTCAAATTTTACAGAATCAAGATTTTTTAAAAATACAATTTTGTATAAAAATCACAATTTCTTTTAAACAATTGAAAATCCCAAATTTTTGTCAGAAAATTGGAACTTTTGTCAGATTATGTATATCTTGTTGTGAATTTTACATTAAAAAAAAAAAAAATTACTTTTAAACTTAATATTACAACTTTTTTTGTAAAATAAATTTTCAAAAAAGTTTTAACTTTTCCTAATAAAATTACATCATCGCGATTTTGTCATCACAAATCAACACAAATTTGACTAAATCACTTCATCACAAAATCATGTTTTCTTGATTTTTTATTTTAATATTAAATCGCAACTGTTTTTGTCAACATTGGACCTTTGGAAAAAGAAAACTCCCAACTTTTTGTCTGAAGTGTTGTAAAACTGCACAGTTTGGTTTTAAAAATCATAATTCACAGCTTTGTAAACTTTTACTGATTTGATGTAAAAACATTGAGATTCATTCAACAGAAAATTGTGACATAAAACCAAGTTTTGGTTGTAAAACTGTGATTTTTAGGCTACTGCTATTTTCTTTTCTCAGATTTTACAAAATCGTGATTTTCTTTAATATCAAATTATAATTTTCTGTAAAAATCATAATTTGTCTGGTTTCTCCACATCTTCATGTGTCCCAGGTATTTGATGTAAAATTGAACTAACACATCAAATTTCTTTTGAAAAATTGCCACAATAGACCTTCCACTTAAGACTTAACCACTTTTTTGTAAAATAAACTTCTATAAAGTAACAACTTTTCCTAAAGAAAATAAATGTAATGGTGACTCTGTGGTGGTTGGATCAACACTAATGTTTCTGTTCATTCAAGGACCAAAGTTCACATCTGCTGCCTTCAAGAACATCTTCTCCATGTTTGTCCAGTTTGCTGATCATTTTAAATAAACCTTTTCTTCCTTCACCTCTTCCTCCAGATCGTTTCAGAGTAAAGTCGGGGGGGAGGGGGGGGGTGCTCTTCAGCTGTGTTGGTCGTCTGATCTGGATGTTAGATATTTCAGAACAGTCCTGCTCCTCACTCACGTAAACCAGCGCCGTGTGAACGTTGCTTTCTCTCTGAGTGCTGACACGTATGTGCACATTCCTGGACAGACACTTTTACACCTCAAAGTGTGGACAACGTCCTGCAGAGGTCTGACCACTCCTCCCAGCAGAAACTGGAGCAGAGCTGCAGCTTAACTGGACTGTGTTCATAAACTGGCCGTTTATTTACCTGAGGAAGGTCAACATGGACGCATCACCACCACCTTGAGAAATAAACTTTTACAGGACAACAGATCACTTTTATGCAACAATTTTGTTTTTGTCATAAAACATGACCTAAAACATTTTTGCCATCACGTCACAAATTTGTATGACTTTTATTTGAATTTTTTGTCGCCCCAACCACACACTGCCAAAGGCCATACACACAACCGGCCAGAACCCAGCCGTCATCGCAACCAGTAGCCGTGATACAAAACTCAGAACAACCCTGGGAGAACCGAAGCACCGGCCCCGCCCCCAGAAACCCCCAAAGGCCCAAAGTCCACCCACAGCTCGGACTCCCACCTCCCTGCACCTCTGTGGCGCACCTGCACCCCAAGGCCCTACTTGAGTGATGGTGTGATGGAGTGGATGGGGGTGGGGAGAAAAGGGCCGGGGTGGCAGTTGCCGTCCCAGGGAGCCAGCCCCCCTGCTGACCCCAATAGGCCACCCCCGTTCCCAGAGATCCACCAGGGGATGGAGGCCACAATGCATCCAGGAGCAGGTGGCAGCAGCACAGTTGGGGACCAAGGCCACAAATGGGCACAGAGCCCCAATGACTGACCGGGACTGGGGCCAGTGACCCAACTGTCCTGGAACCATCCAGACCCCCAAACCCGACCCCCAGTCCTACACCCAGCCCCTGGACAAAGGAGTCACCGAATCCCAATAAAGACAACAGCCAGGACCGCCTGCACAGCCACAGACAGTATCCCACTGAGACTGAGAGTGCACCCCCACCCCAACCAAACACCCACAATGAGAGTACGCCACGCAAGGCAGGGCGTACACCCAACAGGTCCAGACACCCCCGGATCACCTGAGTGACAGCCCCCAATGCACCCCTCCCACCCCCCAACACACACACACACACACACACCATAACCAGGCAAGCAAAACAACAAAGCACACCCCATACCCCCATCACGTCAGTTGACAAGAAACACCAGAACCAAAACTGAGGACCCACCCAACTGCAAACACCCACCAGAGAAACAGACCGAGACAACTAGCACCACCTGGGCGGCCATGCAATCCACCACCAGCACAGACCTTACAGGAGGCAACACCCCCCCCCACCGACCCGGAACCAGCAACATCCAGGGCAGCGAAGCAGTAACAGTAGAGCCGGGCCAAGCAACAGCACCCCAGTATAGACCTGCATGCAGCCACCAGAAGACACCCCCCCACCCCCACCCCTCCACATCTGCAACAATGCCCCACAGGGCAAAAGTATAGTATAGTGAGTTTTCTTTGCGATACATAAGGCTGTAAAAATTGTGAACTACCTTTGTCTCCAAGGCAACGCCATCGAAGTGGCCCAATAGGCAAACTGAGAGGGTGGAATATTACATCTCAGACACTTTGATAAGACTTCACATATCCGGCACCAAAACCTCTGAACAGGTGCACAGAACCAATGTGTCATGAAATTCATACGTGCATGAAATTGTCAGGTATATTGCCTGTGCAGGTACTAGATGATGCAAAACCCATCCTGAACATCTGTTGACCTGTATAATGAAATCTGTGGGCGATTTTGTATCGTATTAATTGTAAATTGAAGTTTTTAATTATTTTAAAAGTTCTTACACATCTGAAACCAGAAGTTTTGGTCAAAGTTGACTGACAATTCTGTGTCCCATTTTATCATAGGAAGGGATATTGATTCATCTATTTTAATCAGTGTCCTGTAAATCTTAAATTTGGGAGAGTTAAGATTAAAGAACTCTAATATACTTCTTGGTGTTCCCAACCTAGAGTTATTGAGCTTAAACTTATTTTTATTATAGATTTAATTTGTTGATATTCTAAAAAATTCAGTCCATGGGGATGATGTGACCCTTCAGTCGTAACCATGGTGATGATGTGGCCCTCCAATGGTAACCATGGGGATGATGTGACCTTCCAGTGGTAACCAGGGGGATGATGTGACCCTTCAGTGGTAACCATGGCGATGATGTGGCCCTCCAATGGAAACCACAGGGATGATGTGGCCGTTCAGTGGTAACCATGGGGATGATTTCAATTCAATTTCAATTCAATTTATTTATATAGCGCCTATTTACGACAAGTCATCTCTAGGCGCTTGAGAAACC
>JBAMYA010020769.1:0-42650 GCA_037176975.1 Arrhamphus sclerolepis | reverse complement strand
GTCCAGGGTGGACCCCTGCCTTTCGCCCAAAGTGAACTGGGATAGGCTCCAGCAGACCCCCGTGACCCTGCACAGGACAAAGCAGGTATAGATAATGGATGGATGTTTCTTATTTGAGGCCAAAGGGCTCCTATAGACAGTAGGATTCCTGTAATCCCATAATATGATACCATCTCACACTGTATCTTCTATTTGCTGACTCTTGGGCACGATGTTAAGATGTGTAGACTCAATGTTGAGATGCAGACGGATGTTAAGTTACGATATCAGCATATATTTTTTTAAAAAACAACATGAAAATAAATTGCTCTGTCGTAGCATTTACATGTGCCAAAAATACTTTTAAAAAGAAGAAGGGAAAGATAAGAACGTTTGTCAGTAGAGAAAGTCCAACTTTGGATTCTGATCTTTCTTAGGTCGCAATCATTAATACATCATTTCAAGTTGAATTTTAATTGGCTACTAAGTAGACAGAGCTGTAGGACTTCTGACACGGTCAGATATCTGGCTCTGTTGTCTTTTTTGTTTTGTTTTGTTGCAGCAGCCCAGTGGAAGATCAATACAGCCAGCGGCAGAGCTGAACATGTGCACACAGGCATTTTGGGAAGTCAACTGTTTTTGACAGGATTGTTAACACTGAAGTAAACGAACATGCTAAACTGTGTTGCACCATGTAGTTGCAAAAATCAATAACTTACAAACAAGTTCTGAAGTCTTTGCAGACAAAATACACTTCTGTTGACTGAAAGTAAGACATCTTAAGGATTAAAAACAGGATTGATATGAGAAGGCGCAAACAGACCTTTTCTCTCCTTCTTATATTGTTACATTTAGCGCTCTTTAGGATGTACGTTTGTGACTACACGATGCTTATGTAGGAGCTTAACTAGCTCATCATACAGTTTGCTGATACACATGGTTCAAGGTTCGCTCCATTTTTCCTTTAAACTTCCTTTTATTCTGAGCCTGTCAGTGTGGACGGGGATAAATACCTCTGGTGGATGAAGGAGTTGAGGCAGGTGAAGATGAGCAGCGGCACCATGGCACACAAGGTCATCACATTGTTAAACTTGGACTCCAGCACGTTGCGGGTATCTCCGCTATGAAAAGTCCCGTTCATCTCCAGATTGAAGGAGGTGTTAGCTTGTGAGTCTTTCAGTCTACTGGTGAAATACTAAAGAAAAGGATGGAAGAAAGCACTTTCAAGAAAAGGATTCTCTTTACGCTGAATACAGAGTCACAAGGTTGTGTTATTTTAATGCACACTGAATAACAGCTTTTTTTAAACACTTATTCGGCCAAGTAAAGTGTAGTTAGATGAGAACTTTTCTTTCTTTTTACCTAGAAGCATGTAAACCTCATGACAGTTAAATTTATTGCAGGAGTAAATTAACCCACATTAGTGTCAATAAAGATGATTTACTATATAGAAAACTTGAGTGGAGATTTAAAAAAAAACAAAAACTGCAGGTTGGTTAGATGACACATAAAAGGCTTAATTACTTATATAAAAAAGCCAGCCCGTGGCCATAGTTTTTGTATGAAACAGTCTTGTCACTGTGCTGTCTTTACCGCAAATGCATCTGTTTATGAAAGCGCTTTCATTTTGCTTTTAATAATAAGTATTCTCTATAAACTGCACTGCCATCAATTTCCTCTTAGGATGAAAGCACATTATCTCACGGAAGATAAAAAGAAAATATTTAAAGAAGTTAATCCCTTAAAGAGAGAAAAATACTGCTACAGAAACCCACCTGGCTGGAGTCCTTTCAGCCATCCTGAGAAAAACCAGGTGGGTTTGGGAGGAAAACTAATCAATCTTTGTTTCCTTTAAGCTACAGTACCTTTCTCAAGCTCTCAATTAGCAAACCAACATGCCTGCAGACAGTGTTGCATTGAGAGGATTAAATATCCTTTAACCTACCATTGTTGCTGTCATAAAGAAATTCCACGGTAAGAGGGTTCCCAGGCCCAGGATGAAGAAAATGATCCATACAGCATTGTATCTGGGAAAGCAGCAAAGGGAAATCCACATGAAAGTCCATCCATCAAGCCATTCTTCTTTATATCAACAAACACTCTGCAACTACTTATTCCCTGGATGTTATCCAGAAGTCGTTTCGCACATAAAGGCATAAAAACAGGACCCTGACGTGATCTTTCTATATTCACTCTTCTCTTACTTGTCTCGAGGTGCGTTGATTGCCGTCATGGTTCCTCACAATGTCACAGGTTTCAGTTCAGCACTTAACTGGGGTGGCACAAGGTCTGCAATGTACACAAAGACATGAATGTTCTCATGAGTGCAAACATTCAGCAAGCATGTCGGCAAAGACATTACCAGCAGCAATCCACTCCTCCTTACTGTATTTATATAGTAACATGTGGATCAGAGTATTGAAATAACAGCCTGATTCTAAAAGACTGTAAAACCCCATCTCTCTCTCTCCCTCTCTCTCTCTCTCACACACACACACGCACACACACCGCTTTCAGGAAAAGAAAGCTGCAATTTTACAGAGAAAAGACAGCAGACTCATTGAACGTTAGTACCAGATTGTGTGGCTCCTTTTAAGCAGAGCTGATAGAGCCCAACAAGTCATGAGAGATCAAGTCTGCGTACTGATTTTAGCCTCATTAACACTGAACATATTTGAGTCATTACAAAATGAGACAATCCTGCCAAGATCACATAAGTGGTCGAAGACTCATGCAGCAAAAAACTGTTAAAATCCTGTTTTTGTGGTAAAGTAAACAGGATGAGACAAACTTCATAATGGTCAGAAACACGTGCGTCCTCTCTCACAACACTTATTTTCCTTGAATACAGTAAAGTAAAATAAAAACAGATAAATTTAAAGAACACTGATAGGAAACAGGACAATTGTCCATCTCTGTTCGCCTTAATCAGAACTTACTTAGAGAAGAGATCAATCCCAGACTGAAGACTCAATCGATGCACAACTAACAGGACAACTGAACGATTCTGAATGCTTCATTTTATACCATAGAGACGTTCAGGAGGCTGACACCCAGCTGCCTTCAGCCCACTGGACCTGCCCTTCTGCATTTCAGCGTTCATCCCTCTCTATTCCCTCATAGACCCTGTTCTCCCCAACCCAAACCTGCCTATAAATTTTCCCTTTTATACATGTTACACGTTGACTTCTCCTCCTCAGTTCATCTTTTCATACTTATCATGCCTACTCTTCTTTTTTGTACATTTACATTATTAGCCTTGATTTAACCAGGTTACTTAAACTAAGATCAAAGATCGAAGACCTGGGTCTCTACTCACACACACACACTTATAGACAATTTAGAGTCACTAAACAACCTGACTTCTTTTTTTTAAAACTGTGAGGTGAAGCTGGAGTGCGTGGAGAAAACCTATGCAAACACAAAGACTTGCAAACGCCACACAGAAAGGCCCCTGACAGGATTTTATCCAACAACCTTCTTGCTGTGAGGCAACAGTGCAAAACATCTTCCTTCCAAGAACCTTGCCCACTAAAGTGGATGTAGTAAATATGTTCAGATTTATCAACAACTGCATACTCCAACGCATACTCCAAAAAGAAGAGCTCCACGAAGAAAAATAAACTGGCCACGAGACGTAGTTGGCATCAAATCAAACCAAACAGTGCTATGTTAAGTTCAGGATTTCTCATTA
Source organism: Arrhamphus sclerolepis (assembly GCA_037176975.1). NCBI lineage: Eukaryota > Metazoa > Chordata > Actinopteri > Beloniformes > Hemiramphidae > Arrhamphus > Arrhamphus sclerolepis. The sequence goes on along the minus strand of JBAMYA010020769.1, from coordinate 38,977 downwards.
AGCACCAGGCGTAGCGGAGAGCGGCGTAAGTTACTTATGCTGTCATTAAAGGAAAGTGTTACAGAAATAAAACATGATCCTCCCTCTTTATTTCAGGATGTGTCCTGTCAGTGGAAATATTAAGAATGAATTTACAGAAAGAGGACATGAAAATGTGACTTCTTGAAAAAAAAGAAAAAAGTAGTCTTATTGATCAACTTGCCCAGCTTAGGGGTAAGCTGATCCAAGTCAGTGGGTCACCTGAGCAACCTGGGGAGAAACTGACTAATTTACATTTCCCAGTTTAAATTGAAATTATCCGAAAGGAAACTTTAAACTACCGGTACATATAAGAAGTCAAATTGAAGTCAAAGTGTATTGTTAAGAATATTCTAATACAAATGGTGAAACAGTGATTGAACACTATCAAAGAGAATGTAACAACTGTCACTGTTGTCTACAATTTAAAAGAAATGTACCAAACTCACAAAAAAAGAAGAGTGTAGTGTGGGCCAGACTGGTGAGCTATATCTACTGCCTTCAAAGAGTTGTGGGACTCATGGCAATCAAGGACTGGCAGCACTGGGTGGTCAGAGGAGCAGTTGGTGTGCTGAACCAGATGTTCAAGGAACAAAGGTGTCTTCACTGATCCAGCCAGACCTGGTGGAGGTACCAGCTCATCTTGGAGTTGCTCCTGTGATTAAGTACTCTTTAACTGACCTGTCAGTCTTTCTCTTTTGCTGCTGCTCTTATGGATTTTCCTCCCTTGGCCTCTCTGCTTCCTGCTCTCTCCATCTCCTCAAGGGGCGTTGAGCCCCAATCTGACTTTCTGCTGTATTTTCTTGGCATGAATACTTTTCTACAATGTGTAAAATATTAATAAGAAAAAAAAAACAGCTATGTAATACGAAGTTAAAATAAACTTTTTGACTTTTTAGACATAATGTAACTCATGCTTCATGGTGGGGGTAAGCTGAACCACTGGCTCAAGTCATTTGCTTTCACATAACAGTTTTTGTAAAGAAAACATAATTACCACGTGTTTCTCTTAATCAGAGGGGCAGAAAAATGGAGGGTGCTTGTAGAACTTATGGTCACATGCTTACCGTTGCCTACATACAGGGGGTGGCTCATCTTACCCCACTCTCCCCAACAGGAACTCAGAAGTCATAATTACATGATTAACTATATGACTGTCACAATAAGAAAAATAAATCCTTTAGTTTTAAACCTCAAGAGATAATAACCATTGGTTTGGTGGCTCTGTTGCTTAGGACACAAAGTAAACCCTAAATTGACTTTTAGCAATAGTTTCCTATTATTTTGATGATCAACAGGTGGCAGTGATGAGTCAGGTAATGCAGTTTGATAAGTCCAAGGTTTGAGTGAGTGAGAGTTAAACAATGCTGGCATGATTTTTACCTTCTCTAATAAAACTGACCAATTCAATAATACTAACAAATAAAGCAAAAATCAATAAATGAATAGTGGGAACAAAAATGATGAACTGAAATAATTGATACTATTGTGTTTTCCATTATCCATTATTATTCACAATAGTAAATCATCAACTTAATCACAAGCATCACTCTACGTTAGCCAAACTGAAGACGCTACGTCTGCTGCATAACTTCAGTTCTTTACATTCCGGATTCGTTCCATATCGACGGTCTTTTTTAAATAACTAGATCTGACAACATAACCAACAATTTTCCAATTTTTGCAAACTGAAAATTCAGCTGGTTGTTCCGTATGAAAAGACGGACGCAAACAACTTCTTAATTCATCTTCAAAACTCCAGCAAGCTAAAGGACTTTCTTTATCACGGAAAGTGCTCAGTATTATTAGGAAGAGGTATCTGTAGCAAAATACTTCAAAATAATTCGTTTTGAGCTGCATAAATATTTAGGACCTTTGAGATTTGCTAATTGTGACTAAAAACTTTTTTTTAGCACTACTCTTTCGTAAGATTAAGATTCAATTCCATTTGAAAAAATAAATGTAATTACATGTAGGAAATGTCATCTAGCTCTGACTTTAGCAAAAAACAGACAAAATAACTTTGTACCTCCGACCCAGTCGTCTCTTACGGCAACTGCCCATCACTTTATGGCACTATAGCGTCACACAAAGTAGCAACCCACAGAGCTACTATCAATCAAACTTTATTTATAAAGCACTTTTCATACATAAAGGAATGCAGCACAGAGTGACCAAGCAAGAGGACAAATAAATCTTAGCATCCTCCATTCTGATAGAAGGACCTTATAAGCTAAAGTTCCCTTGTGCTGCTTTAAGGATGAAAAAAACAACAACTGGGCTATGCACCCATCATGTCAAGTGACTGGTGCATAAGCCGTGACGCAGTGTAATTTGGGTTTGCTTCAGCTGATCAGGTCTACATTCATCAACTTTAAGTCCTCAGGAAATAAGGTCAGCTGACTACCTGAAAATAAAGAATGACCAGGCTTTTCCATCAACTGAACTCTTTTTCTTCCCATGATAGTGCGGGCATGTTTAAGATGACAACGCCGGGATTCATCGGGCTGCATGAGTCCAGGAAGTTCAGGAAGCATAAGACAACATTTTTACAAATGGATTGCCACAACAGAGTCCAAACCTTAACTGCATTAAGAATCATGCGCTCCATGTGCTGGAGACGACTTTCTGACTCTCTGACCCTCCCAACATCAGTAAGATCTGGGATAAATGAATAAACAATAATAATGCAGCTGTGGAAACGCCACAGCACATGTATACTATTTTCAAAAGTAAAGACAGTTCAACAAATATGTGACAACTGGTGAGTGACTTTATTTATTTGTTTATTTATAGCCATGCAGGTAATGTCAATATTCATCCTTTCTTTGACAGTGATAACATTTCAATTTAAAAGGTTTTTTTTTCTCTCCACTGGATGAGGAAATGTCCCAAATTACTAATGCGAGGATCATGAGTGTCCACACCACTGAAATAAAAAAACAAAACATCAAAATCTTCACTGTTCATCTAATGTTATGACCACTGACACTGGCCTTTGATTTCATTACAGAGCTGCAAGTTGCAAGATTCACTCTATGGCTGGGAATAACTTAAAAACCTGCTTGTTGCCAAAATATCAAGTTCCAGATATGTTAAATGAGCAACACTTAAAGTCATCCGTGGGATGCTTTAAACAAATAAAGCTCAGTACGGGCAAGACATTAGTTCCTGTCAGACACGATGAATCAAATGGTTGAACGCTAGTCATGAGTATGCTGTGCATGAGCACAGAGAGTGCTCTATATGAGGGGACCACCACACGACAACCCATTAGGTAGCGTGCAGTGTGATGGTATGGGACTGGTATAGAAGTCAGGCATTGAGAAACTACTCTCAGAAAGTTCTGCACGGATGATTTGAGACAATACTATGGACACATTAAATAGATAGATAGACGTATACATGTATATATACACACATATGCACATGAAGCTAGCGATATTTAGCTTTAATTTTAAGTTGCCTAAAGAACTGAATGCACAAGTCCAAATGTTCAGTGTTTCAGCACTTATTGCACAATATGCTGTTCTCTAACAAGATCATTAACTCCAGAAATCACAACAAGCGTCTGATCTATGAATCGACTAAAAACACTAAATGTTCTGGTTCAAGGACAATTTGTACTCAAACAGTCGTGATGACACCAAACAATTAACCGATTAACTGATCAACTGTACCTGGCCATTGGGAGGCTTTCTTTGATCATTCTCCATCTAATTAAAGAGGTTTTTGGATTGTTTTGCCTAAACAAAAAAAGAAACATATGAGACAGCAGACATGCCTCAGCTCCTCTTGTCCTGATAATGTTCCTGCCTTGTGAGAAAACAGCATTGCCAAAAAGAAGGCATATTACACTTTTTCTGTCTTTTATTCCTCCTGTTGTCACAAAGGGCATGAAAAGACATCTAGTCTCCTGTCTCATCTCACTCGGGCCAAACGTCATCGTGGCCAGGGCCATAACAGACACCAAAAACCGTAGTTTTAGTCATACTGGTCTAGCCATGTCCCAGATTCCACTAGTGTGCCTCTCCCAGTGTGTCAATACAATCCAGCTGGCAAAACTTTCCTTGTGCTAAAATGGTGCCCATTGAGCACCACACACAAACAAACAGACACACACACACACACAGATACTTTGCAGTCTGTGGAGTGGTACACTTCACGTTTTCATTGGCTGGCCTCTCGGTGACACTCAACAACTAGCAATGAAGGGAATAAAAGAGAGGAAAAAAAATGTAATGGCTGTTGCTTTATATACACACACACACACACACACACAAATATCAGGGCAGTGCATTATTTCCTGGTACACTAATTACAGGAGGAATGGGGTGAAAGTACGTTGCTAGGAATGATCAAAGGCAAATTTAATTTTAAAAAACTACGTGATGGAAACCTTGATAAAAGAGTCGTTTTGCGCAATTTGTGCAAAAAAAGAGTACCGAAGCACTTCAACCCTAAGGTACCATCTAAATACAAAACATGTTGCAGTGAGCACAGAAACCCGCCGGAACTGTTGTGCTGCATTCCATTTGTACTGGGAAGTCGGGATTTCAGAGTTCCGAGTGGGAAATTTCAACTGGAATGCCCCATGACGTCGGAATTCCGAGTCAGAAAGTCGGAGAATCCTCAGCAACCCCAAGTTGACAATCAAAGAAGGCTGCCCCTGGTGAAGCGTTAGCGCTAGCAGTCTCCGTCCAAGTACAAGAAAGAGGTGTCGGCAGCCCAAACCCGATCAAATGACTGGCTTTGGGTTTGGATTTTCTGGCAAACACAAAATATTGTGCAATTAAAATGTGATAAATTGAGATTAATTAATTTCAAAGCACAAGCACACACATGTAAATAACACTTTGTCAGATTTTGTCATTTGCCATTAGCCAAATCAGTTTGGCCCCAACTTTCAATTAAACAAACCATAAACCATAAAACCAGCATCTCTCCCATTCAAACATGCAAACAAACATGACAGACGACTCACAAGAGGAAATTAACACAAGTAATAAAAACAAAATGTACACACTCCTAAAGCCTGCTTGATTAAATCAATTTTCAGAAGCAATTACTGAAACAGATCACTTTTTGATTACGCAGAAAGATTTTTTTTATATGATAGATATTTAAATATACAACATGATGAATGTTTGTGTGGCTCAAACGTTCTTCAGACAAGATTCTGTCATAACACCTATGATTGTCAGAGGGGGAGAACTGAGGCGTCACTGACCTCAATCATCCTATAGTCATGCCGGATTAGCTGGTAAATAAATCGATTCAATACATTTTGTAGTTCTATGTTTATCAGAACAAATCCACGATAAAAAGTTAGGATGCAACAGAGACATGCTGCATGTTCCATGCAGTAATAGCTGAGGAGGCCATGTTTTAATGTCTGTCCCTCTGTCCATGCCAACAGTGGTGCAATCATTGGCAAGGACTGCGGTGCAGAGGGAATTAAAATGTTTAAACTTGGGAAAATTAAAGACATGACTTAGATAATTTCCTAAACTACCAATTACATTAGGACTGATTGTTGCTAGAAAAGGACACAAGTTCATATATTCTCTAACAAGGTCGCCTTTATTCCCAAACGGATACATGGAATAGGTTGATGTTGGTCATATGATGAGATGGAAGAATAACATTTTTTCTTGAGGTAATTTCTCTGTGTTCATGGAAATGAGAGAAACCCAGTGTCTGCAGCTTTGAATATCAACAAGCTATCTGGACACAGAATTGATCAGATCAAACATGGTCACCCCAGAATCCTTGTTTAAAAATGTTGGTGCACCGCGATGCTGATGCATAACACGTGCGTTCCACTGTACGATAAACGTTCCAGAAAATACCACATTATCACACATGACGTGATACACAATGCCGACTGATACTCAAGTATCACGTGTTTCATGGAAACACCACACAGACACACACACACACACACAGAGATCTACAAACCACAGCATGTTGTTGCAATATGCTGACTCGTACATATCAGATTCCTAATTTTATGTCTTTTCGTCTTTCACTTCTCTCAACATCAGTATGTCCTCAGTCAAACTGAAGACAACATTTGGTTTCAATTTTCATAATAATGAAAATGAACCTCAGAATTGAATCTTCTCTGTTCAGGTGCATCAGCAGTGACTCTTAAAATGAAAAATATTGTACTTTGAGTCATTAAACAGTGTTACTGTACGCATTTTTCTTTTCACACCATAATCACATTAACCTTCCTTCACAAATTTGACATTGTGGATGATGTTTGCACTTGAAATGAGTTTCATGGCCAGTACATATAAATGTGTCTGCTGTGTTGCTAAGCAACACAGTCATCAGAGTATTTGCAAACTATTTGCATAGAAAAGAAAGCAATCAGTCAGTACTGTGCTAGTACTAAGAGTAGGGTAAATCTGAATGAATGACAAAAGAAATTCAATAAAAATATATATTTCAATAAATGCAGTCTACATTATATACATAACGAAAGAATTAAAATCTAAAACTGTTAAATCATTCAATTAAAAACTTTTAAAACTCACTTAAAAAGCTAAATTATGCTAAAGTATCTTACGGAGGTAATCATGATTAAAAAATCCTGATGTATAATCAGATTTACAATAAAGTGAACATCAGTTTTACTTGATGCCAAACTTGAGAACCTGTCAAATACATAAATCAAATACAGTATTATGGAGTCACCACTCAATTAAGTTGTTTAATTTTAGAAAGGAAAAATGAAATAAATAAATTTTGTAGAAATTCTTACGAAGCCGTGAAAAGGCCACTACATCACGAGTGATTCCCTGCAGCACCAGTGGCTTTTCTAACAACTTTAGTTCTCTGAGGCCTGAACTAAACTATCAGAAACAATATTCTTCATCAGTCCGGCTCCAACTGCAGCCTGGTCCTGGACCACGTTCCTCAATTTCCACCAGAGAATTCAGGTGGACTGAGGTCAGGGCTATTTGCAGGTTTTACCTTAGAAATTATTTACCTTTCTTGCACTGTGGCAAGATGCATTTTTCACCCAGAAAAAGGATTTAATTGTTACCAAACATCCTTTCAACTAAAAGGAAGAAGAAAAGCATCCAAATTTTAAAACTATACTTATGCATGTATTTAAGATGTAATAACTGCCACCTCACAAGTTCATTTTCATAGATTTCATCAAAACGACTCCATGCAAAAATTCCAGCCTGATCATCTTTCCACAAAGCAGATTTCATCCTTTAGTTTAGGTCACTGTAATGTTTTTTTTTTTTTCCCTCTTTAGACGTAAGGTGTAAATCCCATTTTCTTTGGGCAATGTCATGCTATTTGGTCACTATGACTCATCGTAAAAGAAATAAATCAATAAATTCAGTTAAAACCATTCAAATAAATTAAAATATTAAAATTGTTCAGACATCAACAAAATAATACTTAAATCACACACAATTTCATCCAGTAATATTACTTTTAAAAAATCATGTCCACTGTCTGACATCAGTGTGATGGACAAACATTGTAAAAGCACCTCAACATATATTTGTTGTCCATTTTTGTCTGTAACTGTGTACATAAAAAAATAAGTTTAAAGTGGAGATCAGATGGCCGTTTTGTTCCATTTTATTTCTACATTAGCTGTCCAAGTTCCCACCCATGATACCTCCAGTCTGTAATTACTAATCAGTAAAGGAAAATAGTGGTTAACACTACTTCCTTTGATGATATGAATTTTGAATTAAAAGTCTTCTGATTTAGAAGTCATTATTAATGATTTTCAAATGTGTTTGTGTTTATTTTAAATAGCATCCTGCATCCACCTTTATCAACTAAACCACTTTAGGGTTTGTCAATGCAACTCATATGCAAACCTCCATAAATGATGTGTCCTTTGCTCGAGCTCTTATTTTTCCACAGAAAGACGTGCTCAAATTCACTAGATGATTGCAAAGGAAAAAAGGTAAGACGATTTCCTCCGTTTACTTGTTGTTGCAAGTTGCAAGTAAAGTACCACCCCAAGTCGGGCTCATTGTCGGGTTCATTTTCACATCGTTTTACCCTTTTCACCAATGTTTGAAGTGGGCGTAGTTTCAAGATATATGACTACCCAGCGGACTGGTGAAGAGGGTTTGTAGGCTGTAAGTATAAAGCCAGAGCCCGTCTATTCTCTGGTTCTACTGCCTCTGACTAACCTGAAGCAAGTTTTTTCCTGACAGGATGGTGGGTGGGAGGGCAGGTTGGGCTTATGCACCCTCTGATTTCTCCAAATATTTTCATTCTGCCTACGCACCTATGCACACCGGACATCAGCTGACAGCGAAAACTGAAGCATAAACAGAAAGCAGGGCAATGCGAGATCAAGCGATATGCATGCTTAAATGACATCGACGCGTGCCAGCTTATTTTGATGTTAAAATTGATGTTAAAATTGATACAAAAAATGTGTACATGTTGGCAGGTCAGCTGCTGACATGATGAATCACGGCATCTGAGAGCCACTGATGATGGCTTTTTATATAGTCAAGAAAAACAGAGTCAAGACACTTGAACTCTTCATCTGGATTTGAAACCGTAAACTTTGACTCAGTTTGTTGAACTTCCTCACAACCAAATACACAAGGCATAACTAAAACAAAACAAAACAAAAACAAAAAGAACTGTGTGCATGAAGCAGAAGTTGAAAACTCCTTCCTTGGGGCTCTGTCAAAGCAAATAATTTCCGGTAAAAATGAATGCAGTGTTCACATAAAGCTTAACACTCAATTCCCATTGGCTGGGCTAGTTACATTATCATATATTCTTCCTTCTTATGCATATGCACAGTCTCTATGGTCTCTGGTAGACACTAATCAATCAAGGGAATCTCTATTACCTAAAGTCCTGAAATCAAGTCTTGCAGCAACAAACGCTTTTTTTTTCTTTGCAGAGAAATAAAATAACACCTAATGTGCTTTCTTGAGCTAACAATGACTTCTAGGGTAACACCTTAGATAATTCCAAAAACATGGAAAAGGCATGCCATGTCCACTTTAATCAAGCACACTGGGAAAAAAAAGTTGTTTTTTGCATGTGATTTCTGCTGGTAACTCAGGGAAATAAGTTCTGTGCATGATGTTGCTTATGTTGATTTTGTGCCTAAATCATTCCCATCCAGAAAAACACTGATGTTGTCATGCTGAGTAAAGGGCAGACATGATCAAGACAAAATAAAAGAAGGAAACAATCGTGCAGAGAAAAGAAATCAGTCTCCATGAGACACTTTTGCAGGCAGTGTAAATCATCTGAGAAAGAAAAGAAGACTAATTCATGCCAGAAGTGAGGAGGAGGAGGATAGAGGTCCCCAAATCAAATGTTTCCATGGTGACCAACCCCCTTTCAACCCAAATCCTTTCCCGCCACAATGACAGAGCACAAACAAAGCTCAACTCCAGCTGCCTGTCTTTACAGTTGGTTCAAGTGGTCTGGATAATGGAGAGAGACTCATGAATGGGAAACTCCACTCTTCACCGTGACTGGCTGAAGTGAGTGAGACTCGTGGAACTGCGGTTCCCACGTGTCTTCAGCCAAATCATTTACTTAAACCAGCCAAACCTAGCCTTGATTCAGCAAGCATGATTTTAAAGTAAGTAACGTCTGCCCACCCCACCCCCCACCCAAAAAAAAAAAACAAAAAAAAAAACCCAGCTGACTCATGGGAACAGGTGGCAAAAGCCTAACTCCCACCTACTGCTGCAAAACAGATATGATGGGTAAATGCTGCAGGCCCATCAGCTGCTCAACGGAAAACAAAACCAGCACTCTTCTCCTTGCTTCAAGCTCAGCACACTCACAAATTGCTCAACCACATGTGGCCCCAGGCAGCCAGTAAACACACAACCATTCAGAGTGCACGCTCATAGTTTAGAAGAGTTAAGTTAATCCTGTAGTATTTTCAACCCCCTCAAAGGGTAAAACCAGCCCCACAGAAATTTATGAATCATTCAACCACAATGGCAAAGTGTAGCACACCAGTTATTACAGCCATCTTCAATATATAAACATCTAAAGCAGCTGTAATAATGTGACTTGCATTAGAGACTTATATAAAGTATTTAAATACATTGCAGCAGGAATGTCAAAGCTTCTTGTGGGGACCACATATTGGTTTCAGGTTATCACAAACATGCTGATAAAGCTTTAAAGGACCCCCTTCACTCTTTATCTTTTCCACTGTCATGTCCTGTGATGCCCACGTGTTGTGCCACTGGAGACCCATTAAAACCACAAACGCACGTGCTTTCATACTGCCGGGCGCCTCGTGATTCATTGCACTGTAATTCTAACTTCTAACTCATCTAATTTTTCTTTATTTTTCCCCAAAAAAGCTTTCTGTTCTAATTGGAAAAATGAAAGCGCAAGTTAATAGTTAAACGTGGCACCACGCTGAGGGTAAGTCTGCTCCGTTAGACTGCAACCTAAACGACGTACAGAAAGCCGTGCCCCCTCCCCAGGTACCGACTCGGACCTGTCAATCACACCTGGACAAAATTTACGTCCAACGAACAGCGAACAAAGGACAACTCCGGTTCACATATTCATCACGCTGTCCACGGCGGTGTCCACCTCTGTCGCCAGACAACAGTTTCAGAGGCTAAAACGTCTCAAATAAAGTAAATAACGCAGCGACGTAGAGCATCGTCCGAAACAAACAACAACAGAGGCAATTTTAACACCAATTTAGTCGCCGATTTATAGTTGTTTTTTTTTTGGTTTTTTTTTACTTCAAACTAACCCGAACAATTACTTTTGTTTTGCGGATAACGATCGAAAACTGTCTTATATCTGCGCGTGGTTCATTCGAGTTGTCGTTAATTAACTTTGTAAAAGTGACAGATCGTCCTACCTTGTTAAAGACAGCGGTGTCTTGTTGGTTTGATGATGGAGTTTAACGACAGAGACTGTATTAAAAAAAGAGCATGTTTGGGGACTCCTCCCCCCACCCCCCCACCTCCACCGCTCCGGGTAGCTATTTTACTATGAATGATGTAACAAGAGTGATTCATAATAGAATATAATACATAAGACTTCTACAAGTTTCATACTTTAGGAGGATTTAACTACCATTATTATAAAGCTGTCAGTTTTAGCTCAATTATAAAGTTTATTTTAATACTTGAATAAATGTGAATGATTTTTTAAAAGTATTTATATAAATATATATACATTTTACTTATAACAAAAATATCTCATCTGTGCTTCTGGCAATACTTTTTCCCCTCCAAAAAAACTAAAGATATAAGATTTTCTTTTAGAACCTGAAATTACAAATTGTCCTTGAATGCAGCACATGGAGGAGACAGACTTAGTTGCCCCACACAGATGTTCAGATGTTCCTTAGGTGACATTTGCATCACCATCATCACTCACACATGACACACAATCCTCAACTCAAGTTTTAGCTCTTTCTCACATTTCAGCACATTAAAAAAAAAAAAAAAAATCTAAATGCATGGGTGATAAGAGGACAGAGCTCAATTGTGGGAACCGTTTTCATTTGGGTGTGTTTCTTTTTTTTCCCATGAAAAAAATCTTCCTCTTGTTAGAAAGAAAATGCACAAAGTAAAACATTTTCAAAACTCCTCCCTTGGCATTAGTAACAAGTTTCCACATGGGCATCTGAAATGATTTTCCCACATTCTTGAAGGACTTTCAACAAATGCCATCCAATTTATCCCATTTTAAACTTAGCAGATAGCGACTCAAATGGTGCAGCATTCCTTCACTTGACTTCCTGATCAAATAATGGGTGTGTGTTTAGCTCTTTGTTCTGTTAAAAAGAGGATGATTGCCAAAAAGAAAGAAGCTCAATCCAGATGGGATTTCAAGTATCTTGTTAACTATTGCTTAGTTGTTGCGTTGAACAACTCAGCTAAACATCAATGGTCCCATCCACAAAACACCTCAACATGTCCCCCTGCAAGTCTTTTCCCTGCACCTCCCCTCACTTGTTCCAGCACATTTGACTTCAGCATCATATCTCAGCGTGCTGTATTTTGTTGTTCAAGATTGGCAATGATCTTTTTGCACCTCTAACCAAGATGTTTTGGGATCTAAATATGACCAAAAAAAGCAGATGGCATTTATTACCTGTCAGTTGTTGTTTGTGTCACTTTGTAATTACACTACCAACTACTAGAGGTGCTGCATGTTCTCTTGTCCACCTTTTACTTACTTCCTTCATGAAGCTCAGACATAGAAAATAAATAAAGGAATATTTTATATGAACTGGAGCTGATAAATGTTCATGTACATGCAGGTACATTTGTGGGGCGTGCACGTCAGGCTAGGTTACAACATGCACATGGTTTATGCTTCTAAAGCAGCGGGGAATGTTTTCAAGCCAGGCAGAAAGATAGATTGCTGCTGCAATGTCCGTACAAATTACAGCTCCTCGACATGTATCAGCACACAGCATGAGGGGTTTTAGTTGCTGTGGTGCCAGGTCTGAATAACATGAAAGATGCTAACAAATGAGTGATGAATGATCAGCGCTGCAAATAACAGAAAAGCTGCAGGAAAGACAGACAGCCAGGTGTAACACCAACCGTGATGTAGGTCCCCTACATAGGGCACATGCACATTAGCCACATAATGTCAATGGTTTGACGCAGCATAAACTTCACTTTAATATGACTTAATGCCATCACCCAGCTCTCCAATTTCCTTATGGAACCTTCTGGGATTCTTTCAAAAGCAAACACTGTTGTCCTGTTGTAATAACGCCAAAGAGCAGCATTGTGTGAATACTGCAGAGGTTGTTTGGTTTTTTTCCCCCTTCATCTATGCTAAAGTAGATACAATGTTTTTTTTTATTATTACACAATGTAAAGAAGCAAATAACCCCTTAAAGATAGCATAAACAATTTTTTTGGCTGATCTTGCAAATACCAGAAACTAATAAACACAGCCAAACTCAAGAGAACAGAGTACTGGCTGCTCAGTTTCTTGCTTTTTGGCGTGCTGGTGGGAAAAAAAAGATAGAAAGAGGACATCTGAAATGAATTTGCTGCTTTGACGTTAACTCCACAATACAAAGTAACTTCCTGAACCAGTCCAATGTTTCACTGCAGTATAAAAGCCCCCAAGCCACAACTGCAAAACTGTGGCAGCAGAGGGCATTCACCTGCCCTAAAAACATGTTTATATTGTTCACCATCCTTTGATCAAGATTTGAAATGCTGTTCGACAGGTGACGGCTGCATGATTAATTCAGACAGTTGCACAGTTAAAAACACTCTAGAAAGACAATTGTGTGAAGAGGCTTAGTGTGAGTTAATCATGCTCTATCTTCATCATTTGCACATTACGGCGTTTGAACAAATGCATGTGAATTCAGGCTGAAGGTTAAGGCTGGTCACAGTCTGACGCAAGCAAGGACAAAACAATCAAGTAAGAGATCAAACAGACGAGTGTGCCTGAGGGAGCTTACATTCATGTGACTGGAAAAAATGTGTTGCCTGTACAAAAACATATCAGCAATATCCAATTCTTGCTCTCTATGCAAGTTGGAACAAATGACTTCAAGGAAAAAGAAAATATGCAGTCAATGATATTGTGCAAAAGGCATGTTTTTATTTTTATTTTTTCAGAGAAAAGCTTGTTTTTTCTCAAATGAGTATTTAACAAAAAAAAAAAAGCACCAATCTGTAATTTACCATACTACTCTGTTTTGACCTGACACTGAAATTTATTTCATGGATTGCGAGTCTGAACACGCTAAGAGTCAGTGTGTCTGCTGTTTACTTATATAGTTGTGGTAGGTACAGTATTTTGTCATCCACACCCTGTCTACACCACGTTTAAAATAGAACTTGCTGTGGTTTGGACAGAAACCATCTGCCACAGGGTGTTAAAGCTGTCTGGAGCTTTCCTCACAAATCCAAAACCCAACAAGGAGGAGCTGAGACACAGAAGACTGAGGGACTTCTGTCTCTCTCTGCTAATGTGAAGGCACAAAACTACACTTCATTTACAGTGACATTCAGATGGGTCACGGAGCCGAATACGTCCACCTCCATTCTCTCTGCTCCTCTGAGTCTTGTTTTCAGGCTTGTGTGAGAAAAGGGGAAAGGCGGCATACAAGCTCTAGTGCAACAGAGCACAACCTTGACTGGAGTTTTTCCAGAAGGAGTAAAGAGACAAAGGAATAAAAAACAAAACAAAACAGATGAAAACAAGAAAAGCAGCCAGAGACAGACAGAAAGGGTATGGCTTTTTGTCTGAGACTTCCTTCATGAGACAAATGCTGAACAAACATGACAGGAAGGATTTGACAGGAAATATACAACCTTGTTTTCAAAAAGAGAACAGGACATTGTCTGAAATATAAATAAAAAAACATCCATTTTCTATACGTTCTTCACCCTGTTCAGGGTCATGGAAGGGCTGGAGCCTTTTCTAGCTATGAACGAGGCTGGACAAGGTCACCAGTTCAAGATGGAATCGTTTCAACTCCGTACTCAAAGACAAAATTTCCGCTCTTGTAGTTTTTGTTTATTTCGACCAAAAACAAGATCTTTTCATATTTGAAATGCACATATCAGTAAAGAAGGGACAGATTCACATTTCCGAAGACTCTGCTCCTGTTTTAACAATACTCTGACTGTTTGGGAACAAAACAGATCGACTGCTGTACTTTTCAAACACAGAATGTTCCCATTCCTGCTCAATAAAGAATTTCACTTGCTTTGTTCCAAAATACAAATGTTTTTATTGGGCGGCAAGCCTGCATTGAATGATCAGTGTACAATTCTTTTTAACAAAACTGTTCACTGGTGAAATGGGTCTGACTTTCCCCACTTCACAGGCTTAATATGTTTTTGACTGATTGCATGCCTGTTCAATGGTGTCCAGAGGCAGCTTCTTCTGTTGGTACTGTCACTTCTGAAATCAAAGTTAAATCCAGAGGCATCAGACTAAGTCATTAACTGGGATGACTGGCCAGGCGAGGCCACTTCAGCATCTGTACCCTTTTACTAAAGAGCCAAAATTCACAGAAGAGCTTGTGGTTTGACATTGTCACATTGGTTTATTTCTAGTCTTTTTAAAGTAAATAAATGAACTCCAGATGGGTGCAAAACCCTGTTTACATCAGTCATATTTTCATTGTTTTATCTTGAAAAGCGTTATTCCTAATTTAATGAATTATTTATTCTAAGCCCAAGTCCAAAAACTCCCTCATGTTATCATTTCATTAGCCGGCTGCCACCTAACCTAATTAGCTGTGACAACCCATCAAGTGTTTTTTTGTTTTGTCTTTCGCTGTTCTAACTCAAAAATTAACATACGATCTGAAAATGGTGTGAAATATCACAAAAGAAACTAAAACCCAAAATGATTTGAGTTTGCTGAATTGTGCCTACATTCCAGCTTGTGCAGCATCTGGGCTCTTTGAGAAACGAGTTTGTGGTCTGAATGACTGCAGTCAAGACAGTCACACCTGCAGATCAGCAGATACAAAGTTTTCTTCTAAATAACTGATTCCTGCTAGACACGTGCACGGCCGAGCACATGCGATGGACCTGTTTTAACCTGCTGAAGGTGAAAAAGAGGCCAAATCGATTCAATATTGCATCAATGACCCTTCTATTTGTTGCTTGTAAATATGTCTATTGTCAGATGAAAAGGTTTAACCCTTCGCTTCCTGCTGATGCAGACAGTTCTCTGACTTTCCTTTTTTAGAAGAAGATGAACAAATAAACATCATGCATGACTATTCCTAGAATGCCCTGTGAAGTTTGTGACACAGGAGTCCCTCTCAGGGTATGATGTGAATGGGCTGGGGGTGGATTTCTGACCGCATACTGAGGTTTAAGGAAACTACAGTGGAAAATGAATTCCAGTGGATGGCCTCTTCAACTGCTAAACCACTCAGAAGACCCAGCGAGTGACATGAATGACTCTAAAGATTAGGAATTTTACGGCACTCGTCGAGGTATTAAATCTTAATCTAAAGTGATAAAGTTAAGCAAACAAACTCCCGAAGGAGGTCTGTGATAGCTATCATTCAAATTCCAACACAGTTTGGTGCTCTTCTGGGGTCATGCATGACTCTTCAAAAATAAATAAATAAATAAAAATCATATCTGAACTCTGCTCCAGCTGAATTGTTTATTGTTCCATTTCTCATCTGTGTCACTTCTCCATTAAATATAGCTCAATGACATCTATTATGTTTTCCTCTATCAATAGCTTCATTGTGTATTTGGCAAGGACAAACAAGTGTCATCTTTCACATGACATGAAGTAGAGAAATCTGAACAGCCCTTCAAACACAGTAAAAGATCATCAACTCGCTGTGTTCTGTTATTGATCCTCCTCCTCTACATTTAACTAAACTTTAGGAACTACAAAAACTGCTCAGGTTTTGTCCTGAATCAGAGGAGGAGGATTGACTGGATTCCTGACATTTCTACATACCCATGCTGTTATGCTTGGGTTTAATACGTGTAGTAACAGTGTTGTCCACATGACAGGACTGAATCCAGCTGTCTAGAGTTAGTTATTCCAACGCCTGGGCCAAAGCACATAACTTTTGGGGGGAAAAACTGAACTGAAAGAAGGAAAGCAGGGCCCAAATTATTATCAAGACAGAAAGCTGATCTTTTCTTTTTTTCTTTATTTGTGAATCATAGCTCATGTCAAATGGGAAGCCCTTTCACAATAAAAGTTACACATAAATTAAATTACAGATATCTGTAATGCATTCCCAAGACAATGTAAGGTAAAGGGTAGTAAAGTTTTCTTTTTCTTATTGCACAATAAAGTCCTATTCACACAGTCATGTGAAGAAAAAAAAAGTAAACCAAGACTCTTCAAGAAGAAATGAAATGTAAATAGCTAATTAAATCACCTAAACTACTGAAAAATAAATTACAGTTCTTCAAATTAAAACTGCAGCTAGAACCTGCAATTCATCTCCATGAAAAGTTAAGTAACATTGTTGTCACCATCAGTCTGTTAAAGCAATCACATTAAGTAATTCAGACACCAGCCACTTCTCCATTAATGGTTTCTTTCCATCGCATGTGAAAGGTCCACCATGTCCGCACGATATGTGTCACTTGTGTAACTGAAGTCTCCCACTCGCTAATTTAAATATGCTCAAAAGGTCGGTCTAGCTACCAGCTAATCTGCTGGAGCTTAATAACTATACCCAAGAGTCTTGGGGAGCCAGTCAGCTGACTTTTTTCTCAGAATTCTGACTTTAATCTCAGAATTCTAGGAAAAAGAAGTCAGAATTCTGAGAAAAAAAGTCAGTATTCTGACTTTTTTGAGGCTCTAAACGCAGCGTCACCTTGTCATCAGCAGGTTGCCGCTAATGTGCTAATGCACTGATGAGTTGAAAGTTGGCGTTACCATAGTGATGTGTGTGCTTTGAACAGAAAATGAATAAAGAAAAAGTAGTCTTTTATTCTTTATTTGAGTTGCACATTTTTCTTACCATTTATTTGTGTATTTGGCGCTGTTGTTGCTAGGCTACTGTGCTGTGTAGAGGCGCTAGTGTTACATCATTTCATGGTGCATTCCTATTGGTCAGTTAGCTGAGTTAAAGATCATAGAGGCAGTGACAGGCCGTCACACTGAGACAATTCCTCCAAATTTCTGACACAGCTTGATATCTGTCTCAGCCCATCCTTGGTTGCAAGACGGTTCGATCTTTCATCCTTGCTCCTGTCTCACTGAGACATCTACCACCACTGCTTTTGAGCTACAGTAGACGATGTTTCCCAAGATTGCCCATCTTTTGTCTGAGACAGCTGAAATCGTACAGTGTGAACCCAGCATTTAACTTTTCTCCACAACACTCTCCCACTGAGTCCTTTGCATCCCTCTGAATGCATCACCTCATGCAGTGCTTGGCTCTATGACGCTAACCAACTGCGTTCAGTTTGGTAAGCAACCGTTGTTGCTGCCCCCTGGATGAGGAGGCCCAATGGTTCATTTTCAGACCCTACATCTGTCTAGATGTGGGTGGCCTTGCAATACCCCTGTCCTGCCTGTGTCTTGGCTTTACAAAGTAGTTTGTCGTTCAGGTTGAAACAACTGAACTATGCAACTGTGCAGCTGAAACGTTGCACATTTTGTTTGTCCTTATTACATTAAGAAAGTCAACAGTCTTAACTGCTGAACTGATTGATGAAAATTATTACTCATATATTTGGTGGTTAAAAAGTTAAAAGCTTTTTGACTGCTTTTAAAACACATTCACACCACCAGCTCATTACGTTTACTCAGTAAACAGGTAACAGTGACAGATGTCACCTGCAGAGTTTAACAGACTGCTGTCACGTGGCTTCATTTTCAAATATTAAGACACTCACTGAATTCTTTAAATAAAAGATGACACTAGAAGGGCATCCTGTCTGATGAAATGCAACAGCAAGGGGACCTGAGCACATGTCTGTATGTTTGCAGCTGTTTGGGAATGCTTTTCCTCTTCATGATTTAGTGCATGGGAGCATGGACACCAGTGATATACAGGGTTTCTTGTGTGTCAGCGCATTCCTTTACTGTTCTCATGATTTGTGTTTTACATACACTTAAATCATGCTTGCATAAAGTTACATGTTTGCCTTGCATATCTCCATGTGCAAAAACATCACCTGTTAAGTCTATTCAGCAAATGTGAATTCCCTGCTGAAAGCGGCAGCTGTCAAGGTGTTTGTCGTTGTCTTATCTTGCTTCATCCAGCTGGGCCAGATGGTTCTTGGCTTGATGGGTTGAAGAGGGAATCCAGAGCACTGGTGGAGGTCTGCTGCATGACACTGACCCAACACACTATACCAACTGTGATTCAGCCTGAACTACCGGTTGTGGTCACAGGTTGGTGCTGAACAAGCACCATCACTGCTTTATGTCTCTCTGCTGGACTGTTTCAGCACTTTAAGACACCCGAGCACATAAAGCAGAAGAGGAGAGTTTAGTGGAGTGGCAGCCTCCACCATATAAAATCAGAGGTGTGAAGACATGGATGAAAATGGAGCTGTGGAACTGTCATTCTGTAATATTTTGACAAAAGTTTAAAAGCCATTTCATCGAGACCCTGAAAAAGTATGTTGACTTTGAGAAAAACAATGTCTCCTTTTAATACTGAGTCTTTTTCCAGCCCCATCAGACAGTAAAATAATGAAATGAGCAAACCATATGCTGACATTGTGGCCAGCTAGAATATAAAAGACCCCGGTTCTGGTTTAGAAATGTTATCAGAATAATGAAAACCGCAAACCTCACATAACAGCAAATGAATGTTCTTGTTTTGTGTTCCTCAAAAATGATGTGAAAATCTATCTAATTTCCTCTGTTTTCTTGGCATTTTGCAACACAAACCAAAATGTCACAAACATCTCAGACTCAAAACTGTTTCTGACTAATAAAAACTTCACAAAATAAGTGATGTAATTCCATTACATTTTTTTATTAATTAAAGAAGGGCAAAGAATGGCTCAGAATGGTATAAAACGGTATTGTCACGGGCAGCTCTGATGACAACTTCTCTTCCTGAGATTCCCTCCTTTAATCAACCTCTGCCACACCCTGATGTTATCCACCTGTGTATCATTGCCTGTGTCTATTTATTACCTCGCCACATGCAGCTTCCCTTTGCCAGTTTGTCTTTGTCCCTTGTGTCTAGTGTTATAGCCTTTATTCTACTTTGTCTTCCTGTGATTCTTGACCCACATTGTATTTTGGACTTGACTCTGGTTTTGGATACTCGATTATCACTTTGTGTAGCGTGTGGGCTGCATTGATTTTATGTCACTTGCATTTGAGTCCTTTTCCTTCTGCCGTACGACAGGTATAAAATGGTATAAAGGTATAAACTCAAGAACTTCCAGAGGTTAACAAAAAATGCAGGGTTACCTAAAACTGAAAAAAAGGTACATTTATATCAACGGGGGTTACTTTGACTTAAGAGTTGGTTTATAAGTTGATTCAGTGATTTCTTCTTTCAGACTACAAAGTGACAATTTTCATAATTTTCAACAAAAATATAGATAATTGGGATGCTCTAAAATGTTCGATCGGTAGTGTAACTCGTAACTGTATCTTTAAATTAGGCTCTACCGCAGACGTTCACGTTAATAGTTAATATTAGCAGTTAATGATCGCTCAGCTGAGAGATGGAGAGTCTGACAGATGATGTCGTGCTTGAGAGGATACGGACACAGAGGCAAGATTGAGAGCAAATTAGTAAATTGGAGAAAAGGGACATTAATCTCTGGTTGTTTCACATACTGAAGCACATACACACGAACAAATCAGCATAACTGTGTAGGAATGTGCTTTTCCAGATCTTTAGTGAATGCAGATGGATGCATTTCCTTCTTCCCAATAGTGGCCTTTCTGTGTGGTGTAGTCAGCTCCACTGCTCTGGCAGAAGAGCACAGACACTCACTTTCACTGACTCCAGCTACATAATAGTCCTGAACTGGAAAGACCATCGACCTCAGGGGGAACGAAGGAACCCACTGTCTCAAGGAACACTGTAAAAAGTCATTAAGACTTAAACCTAGTACACTTGAACAAAAGTCCTCTTTAGACACTAAGCAAATTTTCATTTGTGTAGGTAAGCAGAAGGAAGGTTGTGAGTTACATAAAATGTAAAGTGGATATCAGAGTTTACCCACCAGTTTTGTTTTGGTTAAGTTTTGGAAGGTAGAGGATGTAGTTACACTCTTGTGTAACGTGAGCTTTCCTCATTTAAAAAAAATACAATAAACTACACCTTAAAAGGTCCTTATGGCTAGAATCAGCAGGTGATCATTTTGTAACTTTGGGGTAAGACATATCTGCGGGACCTCTACAGTTCATCTTCTGGATAGTATATCGTCCACGCCAAACATGTTAAGCCTCTGGCAGCCTACCATGTTATTTGAAGGTTTAAAATGGGAAACATATGTTTCAGATCATTCCTGGGAGTGTCCCTGAAGCAGCATGGATAAGTTATGTAATCCTCTGATACACTGGCTTCCTAACCCTTTCAGTCTTCATATGGAAAACATTCCTTCATTTTTATGGACAAATATACAGCATTTGCTCACCAAAAGATGATGAGTACAAATCTGTGAGAATATTTGTTTATGAGAACCAAACTGACTCCTCTGAACTAAGCAAACTCATATATATGTGTGTGTGTGTGTTGTGATGTTATTTTATTTTATCAGGGTGTAAAAACAAACCCGAGATTAGTTATCTGTGAGAATTAATGAAACCACATTCCAGTGTGCTTAAACTAAGCTCAAATGGAGCAAGACTTATTTTCATAAGAAATATGAACAAATTTCAACCTTAGAATTATTTTTTTCAAGCTTCTATTGCCTTGAAGACGACTACGGGAGCTCTCTAAATTCAGTCAGACTTTTGCAATCTACCCTTCATCTTTGAGGCTCAGAACGGTTTATCCTGTAGACCACATTACTGCAAACAACTACGCATCAGGACAGACCTCACATGCATCAGCAACAAGTAGCCACTTGTCAGTTTGGTTAATGGTGGCTTTATGTTTAGATAAAGAAGCACGAGACAAATAGACTTCCAAACATGAACAGTGGCATTTATTTAAACAGAGTGCCACTTTCCTGGAGGTACAACAGCTCCAGCAACAACTTGGAGCAGCCAAATGCCTTTTTAAATCAATCCTTGTGGAGACAGATACCTGGAAGAGCCTTCAGAGGATGATCCAGAGCATATAAGGCCTAATAAAATAACAGAAGATTTGACCTCTATAACTGGTTCACTAGTTTTAGTTCTCTGCATTAAAAACTTTAACTAGTTGATAGGTGATTGATTATCTATGTTAAACATAACTGACAGCAAACAACACTGTATAATTTATCATCTGAAACTACTCCAAAGGTATTTAAAGGTTGTTTTTTTTTTTGTTTTTTGTTTTTTTTATGATTCAGACATGTTCTGATCAATATGACTTCAAATCAGCATCACCATAAAAAGAGTGGGATGGAGGACTACGGCTACAAGTAGTGAGAAGGTGCCCTTTGGTATAAACAGTTGTAATTTCGCAAAAAAAAAAAAAAAACGGACCGACCAAGGCACTCTTCTAATAGATAAAAAAAAAAAAATAGCTTTCATAAAGGTGCTTAGCTCATAATAGAACTCTTTAAAAATAATTGTATGCCAACATTTTTTGGCCTTGCGATACGGCCAAGCAAATGCTTTGCATCTCAATCAGCAGGCTATTTCACACTCTAGCGGTTAGCCTCTGATAAGCAACATCTGGAGTGGGCGGAGTCACCAGGCAGCTGTGAGGTGCACAGCCTAAACCACAAGAAAATGACAGCAAGAAAACAGCAAACACAGTTAGAAAAAATATACTGTTTAGAAGCATCAATACAAACACAAGAATAAAACACCCTTCACATACTATCGCACAGTCAAACTCAGTGACGACATCTACAACATCTCTGTAGAGTCACTGAGACCTGGGACCACACACAGTTTTCATCCGTCTACACTTACTAAGAACATCCCTTTTGGCCAATTCCAGAGGCTACATAGGATTTGTGATAACAATCTTGATTTTGACTTTAAAAGTTAGGCAACGTATAATCTGCAGCTCTATATCCTTTACTGCAACGGGATTGGATCACGTTCCTTTAACCTCTCGACTAATCAGACGTTCAGACCGAAATCAATACAGGTGGCAAGAGCGAAGGAAGTAACTCACTTTGTATGGACAAGAGCGACAAAAGCAACATGAGTGGCGGGTGTCTTGATTAAATAATTCAAACAACTGAAATAATGAATATGGCCAAGATTACGTTGTTATTAAGTTCTGAATGACTGAATTAATTTTTTATTGACTGCCCAGCCCTGCTACCATTAATATCTAATATAACGTCCTGCATGCTGAAATGTTACTAAGCTGGTATCGAAAAAAGTATCGATCGGGTATCGGTATCGAAAACAAAGTATTGGTTTTAGTATCAATATTGTAAAATTTTAAACGATACCCAACCCTACATGTATATGGTAATATAACCTTGGGTCTCCATTACATCAGCAACTTCTCCAACATCAGCTCTGTGAGGAACATTTCTGTCCTGTACACCATACTGATAAAATCAAAGAGAAGAAAGAAAAAAATTTGACCACATATTTTGAAGGGGTTAGATGTTGTAATTCATTCTACAGGGCACAAAATTACAAGTCAAGTTGAATGTAGGTACATGTAAAGGTTGTAAAGACATCTCCATTTAAAAAGCAATAGTAGAAAAAAAAAAGTCACGATGTATGAACCCCTACTGGAAACAAGGAATTCCAAACAATCTCTCCAGGATTTGGTGCCAGTCTGTCTAGAAGATTAAATGTATCACTCAAAGAAAAATGTAAACTTGCTGGTGCCATTTGGAGATAAGTTGGGATATCACCAAAACCTCCCTCTGGCCTCCATAATTGCAAAAGTCTATCTACTACCTACAGAAAAATATCTTTTTCTAAACCGCGATGACGAGCCACTACCTGAATGAATTTCCTACTTTGTTCCTACAGCACCTCTGGCCCAGAGCGTCCTTGAAGGACATTTCCATTTCCACTCTTTTTACATTCTAAACAAGAATCTATAATAACCAGACTGGTGTGACCTGGCAAAATCAGGTCTCCTTCTGCGTCTTTAATCTATCCATGCCTGATGATTCATCTGTATCAATGACCTTGTGTCCTGGCAGGGATCTGGCAGCAAGCATAATGACGCACTTAATAACCCACCCTGGATTCAGTCCACTGCATCATATTACCCTGGAGCATGCATGTTTTAGATCACGCTGTTGCCCCTGCCTGCCTATAGCTGTTTAATTGTCTGAGGACACAAAGTTCTGCTGGGAGATCAAGTGTTTGAGAGCTGCAGGTGCTGCTGGGTTGAAGGCTGGTTACAAAGGTGATGCAGAGGTCAGTCGCATCCAAATGAAAGTATGACATTTAAATTCTGAGGCTGTAATGCTCCTACTTCTTTTCTTCTCTTCTGGATATTTCTGGCTTATTACAATTTACTGTTTCCTATAAGATCCATTGACTGTCTCAATGGTACCAGTTACCACTTTGTGAACTGCTATTCCTTTTTTTTTTGTTTTTCAGAAGTAACCATATTTACAAAAGATGGGTCTAGAGAAGAGTATTCATTGTCTTCTGTGGAAAAATATCAATTGAATTACATTACTTGAGAAGGAACACCATCAAACCAGTCAGAGAGAGGGAGTTTATACCAATACCATAAAAATGATCAACTTAAGTGCCAATGTTGAGCAGATGTCAGTGGTATTAAGGCACCTCTGCTCTGGCTTCTTGTCTGATAGCAGCAGACCACATGCAATATTTTATATCAGTATCAGTAAGTATGTAAAATGTATTCATACAGCGCTTTTCACAGAAAACAGGTACAGAAAAACAATGGAGTCCATAAAAACACAAAACCAAAGACAACAATACCAACAGACAGAAACAGTCAGAATATACTTCCGACCTTTACTAAAAGCCTGCCTGTACAGGTATGTTTTAAGATGTTTCTTAAAAATATCCACAGTGGCTGAGTCTCTCAGGTCCTGTGGAAGAGTATTCCACAGCCGGGGAGCAACAGACTGAAAGGCCCTGTATCCTTTGGTTATGAGCGTAGTTTGAGGCACAACCGGAAGACCCTGGTCAGCAGACCCGAGAGACCTACTGGGAACATGAGGGCAAAGGAGTTCAGACACGTACTCTGGTGCCTGACCATGAAGAGTTCTGAAAGTTAAAATCAAGATTTTAAAATGAATCCTGTATCTAACAGGAAGCCAGTGCAGCGAGGCCCAGACGCGAGTTATATGGCAACTCCTTCCAGATTTAGTCAGCAGCCTGGCCGCAACGCTCTGAACCAACTGCAAGCACTTAATGGCTGCCTTACTGAGACACGTAAATAAAGAGCTGCCGTAGTCCAGCTGTGATGACACGAAAGCATGTATAATCAATTCCAGCTCAGCTTGCAACACCATGGTTCTCAGTTTGGCAACGTTTTTTTAGATGGGAAAAAACAAGTACGAGACAAAGAGTAAATATGTTTGTCAAAGCTCATAGCCTGAAACAATGCCCAGGTTTCTCAGGGAGGAACGTACATTTGCACTTACAGACCCACTGCGGTCCTTCACGACAGAAATACAACTGTTGGGGGCGATAGGGAGAACCTCAGTTTTCTTAGTGTTTAACTGAAGGAAATTGCAGGACAGCCAGACCTTAATAGCTGACAAACAATTGTGCAGCACGTTTAGACCGTTGATTCTGTCAGAGTGTAAAGAATACTATAACTGAATGTCATCAGTGTACATGTGATAAGTGATGCCCCGTAACTGACAGATAATTTCACCTAGAGGCAGCATATACAAAACAAACAAAATTGGACCCAAAACTGAACCCTGAGGCACCCCCACAGCCTTTACCATAGAGCTGAATTCAGTTAAAAGTTCTTTAAAATTAATTTGATTTCCACAGGCGCTCCACACGCTGTTTTTAAAACAAGAGGAAAATTTTCTAGCAGAGAGGTCATTTAACATACGTGAACATTTCACATGCTTGCTGGCTGGACAGTCAGAATTGAAAGAAACATTGAAAAGAATACAGTCAGTGATCCAGTGATCCAGTCCAAGTGTAAAAGCCAAATCCAGGCATTTCCATGCACATGTTGACAGAAGTTAAAAGATTCAGTCACTTCCAAAAAAATTTGCAGCAATGCGATTGGTGGTGAAAGAACGCCCCGGTGGACACAGTTCATTCATAAAAACATACTCCTCACTGCTTTGCCAGGTCTCTGTAATAAACGAGAAAGCCAGTTCCCTGGTAGTAAATAGATCATTCAATATGAACGATTTGTTGGTGACAGAGCGGGCGTTCATAATGCCGTTTTAATGGGCCTGGGTCCCACTGAGGTGGCGGGGGGTTCATAAGTACCGGGTGTCGGCTCCAAACCGCCTCGCAGACCGGAGACAAGACAGCCTCACACTGGGAGCCCATACAGCCAAGGAAACGGAGACATCGGGGCCTCCAAAGAAGCAGAAAATGCAGAGGAACAACAATTCCAAAGAAAATCAAGCTTTCCCCGCCTTACCGCGACTCTGGTGCATCTCCTTCGTCTCCTGGTTTGCTTCCACCTTGAGCTGTGGAGGGAGCAGCCGCAAGAATTCAAAACTCCGGCTGGGAGCTGGAGACGAAGGCTGCGGAAAAACGCTCAAGATTCCGGATGACAGGAACATACTGCTGAGGCGCCGATTTCAAGTAATTTTAGGCGTTCATAGGTAATGACTGACTGACTGTACACCGTCAAAACAATAACAAAAAGAGACAAAGCCCACAGGAGAGACAGCTGGTGAAGACAACAAGCAGCCGGAAACACAAGCGCAGCCATCTTCCTGCACAGGTTTGCGCAACATAGGCTTAGCTCACTGCAACAGAGGCTAGGCAGACTGTCCCCTAGTGGAAGCTGGGCGTGTTCTGATTGGTCAGTTCTGCTGACCTAAGCACAGTCCACCAGTATTCACCACCTATAAAAATTGAAACTCAAAATTAGTTTGTGTTTGTCCCACATTGCTGGATAAGTCAACAATATATATTTTTTTACAGTTTAATAAAGTCCAACTAATCATTTTCTTTGAAACCAACTTGACATATTATACATTCGATCGCCAGTCCATCACAGGGCCACATATATGCAAACAACCACACACACTCACTCACCAACCAGCCTAACAGGCATGTTCTTCAAGGATATCTGAATATAGTAAACCCATGCAAGCACTGGGACACCAAAAACTCCACACCAAAAGGCTCAAACTGAGATTCAAAACTTAAATTCATTGACTCCATTCATTTACAGCACCAATTATACTGATTAACGTGAGCTGAGACACTGAGTCGACAAAAACTATACCATACAACCATGTACGTATGTGCCTTCCTGGAAGTGGAGTCATGTTCTGGGTCTGTCCTGGGGCATTCGCACAGTTGGACCAAGCTAATTTACCCGTCGATTTTCTGCTCCATTCTTCATCTACTCATCAACAAGACCTAAAGTTACTTAAACTGCTCCACTTGACACAGCACATCACTAACTCAGAGAGGGAATTACACCCTTTTCTGACTGAGAACCACGGTCTCAGATTTGTAGGTGCTGAGTCTCATCTCCTTTCACGCTCAGCTGTGAGCTGTTTAGTGAAAGCCACAGGTCATGGCTTGATGATGCCAGCAGGACAACATCAGCTACAAAAAGCAGGGATGAAAACCTGACACCATCTAACCAGACCTTCTTTACCCTTTGGCCCAAAGAGAGCTGAGATGCCTGGAAATTCTGAGTCAGTGACAAAAGACAGCCCAGACAGAGTCCAACTCCCATCTGCAATGAAACTTAATATTGGCATTGCGGACCAAACTGTCACTCCATTTGTACTGGCACTGAGTGGCCCATAGCAACAGACCCTTCTGGAGCACATCCCAACAGAAAACCCTAGTTCACAAAGCACACGTAGTTTGGTTGGGAAAACTCTTACCCCCATGAACCTAGTGAGGGTGCATAGGGGGTCCAGTGTACCAAAGCCAGGATATAACCAATAATGTTCTTCCTGTGTCTATCACTCACTTCTCCAGCACCCCTGCATAGATCTTACCAGAGAGGCTGAGGAGTGCTATCCCCCTGTAACTGGAGCACACCCTACCATCCCCACTATAAAAACAAACAAACCACCACCTCATTCAGCCAATCCCACAGGCACTGATGTGTACGCAATGTTGCAGAGATTTCTTAAACTAGGCAGCCCTGAACCGGAACCTTAAGAACTCAGGGCAGACCTCATCAACCTCCAGAACAATGCCGCCCTGGAGTCTTTTAACATCCTCCGCGACCTCATCCTCGGTTATGGCCGTCCACAGACTCAACTTCCTCTGTGGAAGGTGCGCTGGTGGGATTGAGAACATCTTTGGATTATTCTATTCTTGCCCGATGACATACCCAGTCGCGGTCAAAGGCACCCCACCCTCAATATACACAGAGACTGCTTTTCCAATTGAAAACAGGATGGAGAAACCTGGAAAAAATCATGCAGGCAACTGCATTAAGTTTAGGGATCTAAACGTACTCCTGATTATTCTCCTTCTGCTGGACAGACAAACTGATATTGGATTAAAAAGAAAAAACTGAACTGTGTGGCTGTAGAAGGCTAAGGCAATATTATAATGTAGGCTCAAGTGGAGTGGGTTTTAAATCTAATTTAAACTTGGACAAACTAATTACCAGCTTGGACCAAATAATGGCATACAGTAGCTATAACCTAAGGATACTTCAGATTTGATTTCATGGTAGACAATGAATAAGCTCATGGACCATAACAAGAAAAGCACAAAAATGGCTTAAAATAAGGTTTTTATTTCACTGAAAAAGTAACTAAAGTCATACTCAACAGGATGCAAGGGAAAAGCAAGTTTTATGAACCTCTTTATCCTTTGTGATCTTATTGCTATTACAAAAATACCATCAATGTAACGGCAAAGACTCATGGGAGGTTGTAATGACTTTGGCTGATTTGCTACATGGCTTGTGAAAACATGAATTTAATGTCTTTAACCCCTGACTACAAAATAAAGATGCCATGATGGTTAAGGGTGTATTGATAGATGCCTTGTTTAGTTTGCTTAAAACAAGCTCAAATTTGTTTCCTGTTTGGGCAGGTGTGAAAACAAGCATTCGAACTCTAGTGCGGACCAAACAAACCTTAAACCTAACTGAGACCCAGCTGAAGAGGTGGTCTCTGAGCGGTTCCAAATGAACTCTGGTACGATTCGTTTCAGGTGTGAAAGCAAACCAACCTCGATCCGACCCAGATGCTAAAAACAGACCTTTTTGGCTTTGACAGGTTCTTGTCATTGTAGAGCATTATGGGAAATGATGTTCTGATAGCTCCGCTACACAACACAAAGACATGTAGCCAATTCCAGAAATGAGCCTCGAGTAAACTTGGAGCTGCAAGGACTCATGCTGCCTGTTGGACATCTGGGCAGATGTTCATGTAGCACAACTGCAAGAAAAAAACGCACCAAAATGCTGAGGTACACAGCATGTTCAGAAGACAAAAGAAGGAGAGAGGATTCCAGCAGTCTCCTGCACAATGTCACATAAAAGTTCTTTTTTTTTTTTTTTTGCCAAAATCACATTAAGGTGCGAGATTATCAAATCCTTCCTGCTTTACCCCGCCCCCAACGTTTCTGTCCAATGACTGAACGACCTTCAGCACTTACGTTTTTATTTGCAAATTCTGGTCCACTTGCAATAACACACAATGTGAAAGCGAACTGCACCAAAGAAAAAAAACAAACAAGTTTTTTGAGTTACAAGCCGTCATTCCGTTGATTTTGTTGATTTGACTTGCTAGCAGAAATTTGAGTTACAAGTTATGAAGCTTCAGGTGCGCCACTAGTTGGCTTGGTGGGTGAAGACTGACACCCAGTAAAAATGCAACTGGTCGTGCAGGTGCGCTGTAACGACACTTGTTTCCGAAACATTTTCAATAACAGGATTAAACAAATCTCCTTGGGTTTTTATTGAAACACACTTCAGATGAAAGTGAGGAAAGCGTAGCGAATAAGACAGGCTTCAGTAAAGATGATTAAGTTTCTTTTTTTCCCCAAGTTGTAAACCTCCTCCTCCTCCGCTAGCATCTTCCATCAGTCCAAATGTCTGATGTCCAAAACAAATACACTTACAGTTTATTTCTTTACATTCTCTTTTATTATATTTGATTATGTTCGTATACAATGTTTATTATTTATAAATAAATTTAAGACGTAACCTAACAAAAAAATTGGGGGGTTCCGTTGGCGTACCGGCTAGAGAACTGGGCTGGCAACCGCAGGGTCACAAGTGCTTCCCCACACACACATCCATGGATGAGGTGCCCCTGAGCAAGGCACCTGAAATCACCACCTGCTCCACGGGCAGCCAAAATGGGTCAAATGCGGAGGCAGAATTTCCCCACAGGGATGAATAATAGTAAAAAAAAAAATAAAAAATAAAAAAATTGGGGTGTCTTTTTGGTTGGCAAGGAACGGATTAATGGCATTTCCATTCATTTCAATGGGGAATACTGATTTTGACATACGAGCTATTTGTCTTATAAGCTCTGTCACGGATCAAATTAAACGCGTGACTCAAGGTACCACTGTAGCTCAAGGTCCATCTTGTCTTGAACTTGCTATTTGTCCAAAAGTTGAAAAGATGTCTATTTGAAAGCGCTAGAGTCCGCGCTGACTTTGGTAAAAAAAAAAAAAAGCTTTTCATTTCGCAGCACCATCGGCTTGCAATCTGCTTCAGGATCGACTTCCTTTGAAAGACCTGGTTTCATTTTATTCCTTCAAGGGTTTTTATAAGTGATTAAGCAGAAACAAAGTCTATATTGTTCAAATTAACTTTAGGAGAGTGTTTTTTATCTAATGATGTTATTGATGTTGTGCAGTGTTTTCTGTAACTAACTGCTTATCTGTATTGTTGTCAGGACACTCTTGTAAAAGAGACATTTGATCTCAAGGAGTTTAATCCCGGTCAAATAAAGTTTGAAGAAAGTCTACTTTAAACCAGTGGTGTCAAATTCAATTTTCATCCCAGGCCGCATCATCACCATGGTTACCGTTAAAGGGCTGGTTATTCTTTACTTTCTCAACCAGCTATGCTGTCAGATTTCCCTCTAGTTCCTGGTCATAAAAGAAAAAAAGGTGAATTTTTGTCACAATATTAAGATTTTGTTTTAAAACTTCAAATACTGCAAGATTGAGACTCTTTTATTCCAACAATCAAGACTTATTTTTTATTGTACAATCACAAATTGGGACTTTATAACTCAAAATTACAATGTTTTGTTGGAAAATAACAATTTTTTACATTTTGACAAACAATTCAAGTTGTAAAATTGAAAATCTTTCTATAATTTCACCTTTTTGTCATATAATCACAAATTTATGACATGAGAAGGTAAATTTCAACAAAAATCACGGGTTTGGGGAATAATCAGCAGGATTTTGTTGTAAAATGTTTGCTTAATCATGAGTCATGAGTCTCAGTTATTCCATGTCTTGATGTCAGTACTGAATCAAACAGGCAGTTGCACTGAAATCTTGTCTTTGCACGTTCTGCACGGCCAGATATAATCAAGAGGTGGGCCAGATTTGGCCCGTAGGCCTTAAGTTTGACACAGATTTGTTTAATGCCTTTAGAACCAACTTGAAAAGTTATCACTCCACCAACGCTGCACAAAGCTGAGCAGAGCAGAGTTTGAAATAGTTTGCGTGTAGACTGACAACATGCTGTCAAGTGCTTTTATCAGTAGTAGTTTTAGCTCAGTGGGTTCTATTCTCAGAGCTCTTTCATGTTTCCTGCTGCTGGGGAGTTTGTGTGTCCAGGATCTATATTCTCACACTGTCACCTGCTGTGATGCCTCAACTCAAACTGTGTCCAAGTCTCAACCTCTGGCATTTAGGTTGGAGTCTAAAACCAAGTATTCTTTCAACTTCCTCTGCAGCTATCACAACATGGACACGAGAGATGTTGCTGCCAAAGCATCTGCACACATTCATGCTGTCCCATATCACAAATCAAGAGTAGCTCCCAGCAAAACCCGAGTCACTGGCGCACTTTCAGTACACTGGGAGGCATGATGCGCCGGTCACGTGGGCGCACTCGTCGCACTGCGAATCTGCAAACCATTTGACCTTGTCCCAGTTTCTCAAATAATAATCACCAGCTCTGCAGAATTTGACCAGAACTAAGCGTGAGAATTTTCTGAGCCGTTAAGCGCACAATGCCTCCCCTCCAAAACACACTCCACCCCACAAGCCTTGAATATTTTTTTTTTCTTCTTTTCTGCAGACTGTATCAGCAATCTGTACCCAGCGCACACTTACCCACATAGAGCCAGCCTAGCACGTCCTCACATGAGAGCAGCAGCACGTCGGTTTCTGGACAAAACCGTTCATGCACGCGTTTGTCTGACTTTTTTTTTTTTCTCGTCCCAGTTCAGCTTCAACGCTGCGCGATCATGCAGCTGGCAGCAAGGTGGGGTGGGTGGGGGTGGGAGGGGGGGATGAGGATGGGGTGTGGGGGGTGGCTGGTCCAGATTTAGACAAACAGCACACCAGCTGGTTGCTTTACAAATGAGCTGACAGATTATAATCGTTGTAAAACATGCGTCAGAGGGTGGTGAAATAATGTCACAAGGTCTTTATTCATTTATAACAAACCTCTGACATCACCAACCAGTCACTGTGGCTGTTTATTTATTCATCAGATGCTGGATCACTGGACCTGTAAACCATTTTTTGACATTTATGAACATTCAGATTTCACAGAATAAAGGCTGATAAAGTTTAATGAGCAGGGTCCTGCCTGATGTTAAGTCTTTAGGTGATAAGACTCAATCTTACTCTTGTAAGACGACAATCATGATCGAACTTCAAGAGTGAAAAAGCTGAGTACGATAAGAGATTTGTGCCAGCAGCAGATATCAAAAGCAGGGCACTGGTGTGATAAGCTCTGTTTCTCTTCTCTCTCCTAAATAGTACTCCTGTGCAGAAAATGTCGCAGCATATTGTGTTATTTCCAAAGGTTAGTAGCTACATTAGCTTTGAGAAGTGAGCCAGTGAAACCATTACATTCCTCATGTCTAGACGTCTTCACCACCATCAAGTAATGTCACTGTGACTGCTTCTCTGCAGAGGCTGAGGTATTAGAGGTGCTGATCCACATTCCAGCTGCATCAGCTGACTGCGGGTCACGAAATGGTGGCGCTAGAAGGACAACATCATCTGCAAAAATCAGACATTTGACTTCCCAGTTTCACTCCCAGAGGCCTTTGCCAAGTGGACCGTGCCGTGATGTTGCCTATCAAAATCACTATCAGGAGCAAAGATGAGCCACATCTGCAAAAACCAAAACCATCAATACACTGGTCTGACTAATCACAAAACAAGTAAACAATACGCTGTAAATTTGAATCTCCAGGGCAACTCAGGCTCCCAAAAAAACACCCACAGAATCCCTGAATGAACTTCCTTTTCAGATTTTTCCTGAGCACAACATAAACAGTTTTTTGTTTTTTTCCAAAATCACTTGAAATCATTGACTTGGAGATACCACAGAGAATCCTTCAGGTCAGATCAGACCTGAAACATCGAGTTATTAGAATGCAGGAAGAAATGTATCAGGGCCGTGACAGGAAACAACAAAGCTCATTCTCTGCCACAACAGGTCCAGCGCATGATTAGGATGGTTTGCATCAGAAAGTAAATGATTACACAGAGGCGTCATCTGGCCTTTGTCAAGGTATTTTTTTTAAGTTAACTTTAAGTTAACTCTGCGTGTCTCCAAACAGCTGCAGCATAAATCTGATTAGACAGGCTGCAAATTAAAATCATTATCATTTTCTTGTTTTTTTTTGTTGTTTTTTTTGTACAGCTGCCCATCAACAAATTAAAAACATACTGTAGGAGTGTTTCCTTCCATTTATTCCCACATTAGTTAGTTATTTGTGAAAATACCACATTCCCACTGCATAACCCTCGCGTTGATGCCTTTGTGTAAGTGTGTATTGCATGTCCACCAGATGTTTGCTGTTCTCCTCCGCACCAAGCCCAACCCATGAGGCTTATCCTTAGAAGAGGGAGAGCCCCTCCATCAACACCTGCATCCCCCCCTCAAATGAATCTGGCTCCGCTCCGTCCGTGCGGAGTCCACTGAAAGAGAGTAACTCAGTGACCCGGTTATGCAAGCGGAGGAATTGCTGAATTCCCTTCAATCATAACACTCCCTCTGCCTTATATTCTTTTAATTACTGGACACAAAACTTCTAAACCGAAAAAACCCACCAAACTTATTCCAATAATTGGACCTCAGATACGCAAACCTCTAACACTAATTAGTTTTCAATAAAGTAATTAATCTATTGCTTAAATTACTTTTGACTCCAGTTTTCTGAATTTTTAATTAGTGTGTTTGAGAATTATAATAATTTGTGTGACATCATCTTAAGAAAATGGCCTTTTTTTTGTGTGTGTTTGTGTCCAAGATGAAGGTCATATCAAATTATATAGAAAATTAATACAGAGAACCTTTTTTTTTCTTTTTCTTTCTTTCCATTGTAAGACTCAGTCTTCTACTCTATGGAAATACATGGATTTTATTTTGTTTCCTGACATTAACACAAGAGAAAATATCAGATGGATTTATCTTAATATCTATTATATATGTATATATATATATATTTATATACATATATGTAAAACCACACTCTTCTTTTAAACACCTTTCATTCTCATTTCCTCACCCTTGTTTCATTTAAACTGTTCAATATTAATGATAATGTAAAAATCTCTGAAGCTTATCATCTCATCAGAATTGAAATAAAGAGTTAATGCAACATCAACGTGCTAATGTAGCGCCTTTCTAGTCATGTGACCACTATCTGTCACTGACACACACACACACAGACATAAAAGGCTCCAGTCCAGGCCTTGCTCTTTAGTGTTTAAGTATGGGACACAGACTGACCCACATAAAGAAAATCCCCTCAGTTCTCTGGAGTAATTTTCCCATAATTTAAATCACAAAAGATTAACCTCTTGAACTATTCTTTCTTTTTCCTTTTTTTCTTAAGAGGGTGTGAGACGGTTTTCCTCAGATAGCCATAACTGAGGTCAAATACTGCTGTGAGCACATACAGAAGACTATACAATGCAGGAGCGTGACACTGCACCGCTCGGGTCAGCTCGGCCAATAATTTGGCAGTGACTCGAGCAGGTCGGACGAGCCCAGTGTCTTGTAAACAAATCATCTGATTAGGTTTGAGTCATTGATTCCTCATTAGTGTTGGATATGAGCAGACACGTGGGAAACTGTTTTTTGTTTTTTTTTTAAACTCAGGGCCATTCGCTGGTGATCCTTTATCTTCGGGAGTGGTTGTGTAACCACATTAGGCCACTCACTTTTAGGTTTAAGG
Organism: Arrhamphus sclerolepis; assembly: GCA_037176975.1. Lineage (NCBI taxonomy): Eukaryota > Metazoa > Chordata > Actinopteri > Beloniformes > Hemiramphidae > Arrhamphus > Arrhamphus sclerolepis. The sequence continues at coordinate 3,920 of JBAMYA010020769.1, read as the reverse complement.
GTCACACAAGCTGAATTGGCACTTTAGCCCCTCATCTGAAAATCTGAAATGCGTGAAGCAGCTTGCCGAACACAGACGTTCCTATTTCAGCTTTGGTTGAGATTTTGAGGCCACCTGGAAGTGATCCAAATTGTAGCCCTTCTGGAGTCTTTATAGGCCTTTGATTTTGAGGTCAAAGGATGAATGACTCCACTTTGATGACTGTTTAGTTAGTTTATGGAGCTCGTGTTCTCTGAGACTGAATTTTGTGGTTGGATTAAAACTTCAAAAACCAAAAGTTTCAAAAAGTTCTGGACAAAACTGAACAAAAGTGCAGGGGTAGTTTCTATAGATTAGGGTTTTGATTTGAGGAAATAAGGTGCACTTTTTTTGTTAGTAATGTCAATGGGCAGAAATCTGTTTGCATCTTATAAATTATGCTAATTAAATAACTGAAGCTCAAGTGAAACCGCTTTAGCTCCTGTACGCTGGTGTACCAGGGATAAAGGCTCCTGCAGTGCCCCCTACTGGTATATTTTATTCATCATATTATCAACCAGCAATACTAAGAATCAGCAAGTTCTTCCTATTTGATCATTTAAAACATTAACCATTTGACTTTTCCTTCAGAATATAATAAAGATCTATTTATCTATCCATCCATCCATCCATCCAACCAACACTTAAGAAATGCTTATAACAATATAAATAGTAATTGTTAGGAAATATGCAAAAATTCATACATTTGTTATCATTATATTATTTAGAAGACTCGTTCACAAGCAGTTAAAACATTTGGGGCAATGCCATGTTCAGTATTTTATGTAAATTAGACTTGAATTTTGATAAGTGTTTGGTTTATTACTTAAAAAAAAAATAATATAACTATTAAATCCTCACTGATGAATAGGATTTACTACATTAGGAATACTGAGTCCTGACACAAATCAAGTACTACGGACGCACAGATATATTGAGTCTATTTTCTCTCCATAGTGACGCGCCTCTAAATCTGTGTCAGTGACAGCGTTCAGGCGACGACTAATATGTGGATTTTTAAAACATCAGCAGCGCAAAAAAAAAAAAATTTAATTTGTACTTTAACCATATTCTAATCCTTTGCTGACAATGTTTACGAAATTCAGATTAAATGCGCAACCTACGCGTGCACCAAAACAACGGACAGTAATTACAGAATCTCAGAATAATTTAATATGTTTAAATCCATAATCATCTTTAATGTTAAACGTAAATATATAAATTGTAGTCCCTTTTTCTGAACCTTCTTCAGAGAGAGAGGAAAACAAGAGCCATAAAGAATACTCAATATATTTACAACTGTAGCCTATGCTTTTGCATTTTTTGGAAGGTAGATCTTTGTGATTTGGTCATTTTGTAAGTAGCTAACAAGCTGAAAAAGTGTGGGCACCCCAGCTGTCATGGTTTGGGTTCTTGTTTAGAGTTTTTCCTGTTTTTGGTTCTGCTTTTATTTTGAAATCCTGACTGTGTCTGGTAAGCCCATACTACATGACAGTGGTATAAATATTGATTATCACGTAAAGATAAAAGTGCTGTCTTCAAGCAGAAACTGATTTCTAACCCCGTTATTCACAAATGAAGTCTAGTGTCTCATTAGGCTGGGGTGGTCAATGCGGCGTCTACGGTGGTGAGACTACAAACCTTGAATGTGCAAAAACTCTTTAATAACACATCACATTTAAAAACATTTCTAATAGCACGTACCAAGAGTTAATAAACATTCTTTACCATTAATGTTTTACTTACGCTGTTTGCTTCCTCGGTAGAAATGTATTCAGCTCACTGTGATGTAACTTCCTGTTAGCCGCTTGGCCCGGTGGAAATTATGGGTTAAATTTTTCATCTGGTGACGAATTGTAGTGTGTTGTATTGCAAATTTGAAGTGTTGTGTTGTGACCCTTCTGGGCCACCGTAGAAAGCTACTGAAGAAATAACTCAGAACCAGTGTGTTATTTGACAATACAAAAAACAGGATCACACATTACAGAATCACATTTTCTGTTTCAATTCGATTTACAAATATCAAGAAATATCACATAGAATTTCTTGTCACTTTGAGCCACGGTGGCCTCGGGCGTAACGCTCACAAGGGTCACTGAATTTATATCTACGGGGCTTAGTTGCCACTGTAGGAACGTGGAAAGTTCAAGCTTTCTCCACAGTATTTTGGATACGGCAATGAATGATAATTATTAAAAAATCTGCAGAAAGTCAGTTAAAATGTTAGTTTCTGAAAAAGTTAGGCAAGAGCTCAACACAACAGGTCTTACATTGTCAGCTCACTAGCGCCCCCAACGGAACACATAAGGGTCAAGTCATAAAATTCACTCACAAGCCATGTACTAGTGCATAACTGAATATATTCACACTGAACTCATGAAATGAATACAGACAAAAAGAATAAATTAAATAAATAATTATCATCACACATGAACACACAAAAACAATTTTGAGAATCAATCTAACAAGAATGTTTTTTTTTTCCTTTTGAACAGAGGAAACCGGAGCACCCGGGGAAAACTCCAAACAGACATGGGGTGTTACACATAAACGTCACACAGAAAGACACAGCCTGATATTTGAATCAGGAATGTTTTTGATGTGAGGCAACATTGCATCATCTGCACTAGTACACTGCCTTATTGAACAACCTATAAACCCTAAAGAAAGATTTCTCCAATCAGTCTAAAGTGGTTTGTTCATGTAACAAATTAAATCCTTTTCTTGTACGTGCAGCTTGTACGTATCTAGACTGGAGGATGACTTGTTTAGAAGGGAACAGGTGATGTATGCTGAAAGTTGCTGTAAGGTGTTAGAAATGCGCAGGCACAGTCTAGCATGGGGTTTGGGGAGCCTGCACTGCCATTTACACTCATTGAGTTCATCAGGAAAGATACTGAAGACATCACAGTCAGAGTAGCAAAACCAAAGTGCATAGCAGCTTTTAGTACACCTTTGGCACAGCTAAACAACATACTTCTGATCTGACCTTTGCAATTAGTTTTAGGAGTATCCGACTGCTGACAGTCTGCAGAAGTAGTCTCAAGGTCAGATTGGGTCTCGCGGTCTTCCATATTCTTATCGTTATGCCTCTCAGGTACAGTCATATCTTCAGATGTGGTATCTGCTAATGCGTAATGTCGTTGATCATGCTGCTCAGCATCAAAACTATCTTCATAGACTTCTGTTGTCAAATCATCAAACCTAGTTTCTGAAACTATGTGTTGCAATTGGTCACATTCCTCAACCTTAGCAGCAAAGTTCTCTTCTGGTTCCGACTCTGGAGCTGTTATTTCCAAGATGCCAGTGGCTCTCTGTGCTTCAGATTCAATTAGACCCTGAGCATAGTTATGCAAATCCATGTCAAACCATGTGGTATCCAAAACATGCTCATCCGCATTAAAAAAATATAATCTTCTTTCTGACACTGAATTTTGTCTCCGTTCCTGTCTATGATACCTAGACCCCAGAGGCACAACTTCCAAATTGTGCTTTCCAGTTTTAATTAGATTCTCAGATTCACTAGCCGTTAACATGTGAGGCCTTTCCTCTTGAATCTCAATTTCAGCAGCACGAGTCTCATGTGGAATCATTTCTGAAAACGGAATCAGGTCTTGATGATTAGCATCCAGCAATGACTTTAGCGTTTGATCATGTTGCTGGCTTCCAGCAACAGAAGTATCTTGTGTGTATTCTGGATTTGTAATTTTGACAAGTGTTTGTTTTATTTGTTCATTCTCAAAAGCAATGATCTCGTCTTGTGTTGACTCTTGAACCACTATTTCCAAAGGGGCACTTGCCGTCTGCTCCTCAGATGCAATCATTTCCTTAAATTTGGGAGTAATATATACTTTATTTTCAGAAACAGCACTATATTCAGATTTTGTTTCCATGAACACATA
>JBAMYA010020718.1:0-16749 GCA_037176975.1 Arrhamphus sclerolepis | reverse complement strand
AAACACACCTGGTTCTAATTAGTGGCTCATTGACAGATTTGCGTAGACCTTAAAGACAAGCTGATGACCATCCAATCAAATGTGACTGAGCAGGGAAACATCTAAAACATGCAGGACAGTGGGCCTTGAGGACCACTGTTGAAAAACACTGGTCTACATGATCTTATACTTCCATGCATCACAAATGCCACCCACAGTGTGTCCATACTCCACACAAAACATCCTGGGTGACTCATTTTATTTATTTGCAAATGCATGTTGTCTTAATAATGACGAGGATACTGAACACAATCTATTCTATTCATATAGGAAGTGGATGAAGCAGAACTGTGAGAAAAGTGGCCTGAATCAGAAGCGGTCTGGGTCAACATGCTCGGGGATAATTGAATCGAGTCTGAATCAACGGTTTGGAAACTGAAAACCGGCAGAGTGGTAATGAGAACCTGAGAACCTTGCAGTCATTGAGTGAACCTCATCGTATTTAAAATGTAGTGGCAGGACCTTAAGAAAGCTGTGCATAAGCAAATGCCAAAAAACCTCAAAGAAATGAGGCAATGCTGTAAAAATAAATAAATAAATGAATAAACTGACCAAATTTCTCCGGAACAATTTGTTGGACCCCTCACAGTACCCTGATGTGTACCCCTCCCCAAATGTAGCTGCACATCAATGTTGCATTGACATAGTCTGCAAGAGATATGATTGGTCCACTTTGTAGATTTGTTCTTCTTTGTCTTTGTATTTTTGTTGCTGATTCTTGTTCTTCATCTTCAAGTAGGGTAAAACAATATTTTGCTGCAATGTCCCCAAAACAACAGATGCTCAGCATTTATCAGCAAGTGCCAGTTCAGGTAAAATATACTTTAATTGCTCAGTTGCTATGTCTGATCCACATACAGGTGGTAAACTTGTGCTGCAAAAAAACACGTGCCCTTCCATCTAGCAGTCAATTACTGCTCAAAATACATATTAGCGCACAAGCATGACAGTGCATTCCCACATAAACGTCGTCTACGTTGGTTACTATTGAACCTGGATTCAGATGATTTTGATTTGCTGTGAAAAGAGGACCAGCTTTTGCTATTTATATTGTCTTTACTTCAGGATCGCAGGTAAAGTTATACAGCCGTGGAATCTTAGGGACAGTGCTGAGGAGTGATCAAACACAATTAACCCAGTCTTTTGTTCTATAAGTTGGGCCTTATCTCTTTTGATTGGTCCTCTTCATCAGTAGGTGTGTTTCTGTGTCTTCACTGTCTTTGTCATTGTACAGCTGCATGATGTCTGTACAATGTATGTTGTATGTTGTGCTGTATGTTTGAGAACATACTTAATCAAATTAAGCTTCATACAACTTTGAAACTTCACCATCAGTTTAAATTCTTGGTTGGAGGGGGGGACTTTTAACACTTAATGAAGGAGAAGTGAAAGTTTCCCCTTCAGCACTGACACAAAACTACAAAGTATAAAAAAGTCTGTAGTTCATCCTCAAATCAGCAACAGTTTTTCTTTGTGGGTATCATGCCGGCTGAAGTTCAAAGCAAACGTGAATAAACCTGCGGCGTTCTTTCTGTCTTTCCCTTCATGACATTTACACCTAAATAGACCTGGCAAGTGTTTGCCCCTCAGACATGGTGAAAGGAAGTTTTTTGGGAGCACTACATCTGTACAGCCAAGTGTCTCTAGGGCAGAGGTGTGCGATGTGCTAAATGGGACAAGAGAGAAAAATCCCCACATTCCCTGTGTGAATGGCACAGAGTAATTAATCTCCAGCAGGGGTTTGCCCTGCTGTCTGACATGAGTGACATGCAGGTTTTATGTGTGTGTATGTGACTGTATGAAAGAGGTGTCTGATTGGCTCTCCCCTCAGGCCTGTTCTGTCATGTTTGCTTCTTCCTTTGATGTTCTCTCTTTCTTTTTTCTTTCCTCTTCATCCTTTCTCTCTGCCACCTGCTATACTCAGTGTCCTTTATTATTCTCTGTTTTTTTTCTTTTCTACAGTAAAATAAACGATGCCGTTCAGTTAATGTATGCATGATGAGACCGAGCTGACAGCAAGCTGCATCATGTACAGGTCAGGTAGAGTCCATTACTCAAGGGTCTCAATTGTTTTTTGTCTTTTTTCTTTTGAGATGAGCTGTTTCTTTCATAGGATATAAGTTTCTTCACTTCAGAGCTGTGGCAGTTCTTAAGCAGCCCCTGTCAGGATTTGTGTCAAGGCTTTTTGGGTTATGGTGGTGAGGACCCAAATGGAGCAGAGCAGGAACTGACGAGATTGAGAAAGAAACCAATGAACCCATAGCAGAAGAGTCTGGAGCAGGAACTGATGAATCTGGAGCAGGAGCAGAGTCCGATGAGACTGGAAGCAAAGAGGCAGCAGGAGGAACCGATGCAGCAGGAACCAAGCATAGTGCAGGAACCAGAACTGACGAGGCTGAGGCTGAAGCAGGAACAGGAACCAAAGATATAGAAATGAAGAGGCAGGAACTAAAGAGACGGGAACAGGATGGGGTGATGGCTGGGACAGAGGAGTAGTATGTCATGCACCCAGGACCACCACAGAAACAGGTTGTGATGCATCTAGGAACAGGAACCCAGGGTTTAACGTAGATGCAGAGGGACAGACTTCCTACCCTGTCTCCTCCTCTGAGGACCCTTGGACCTTAATTGCAACAGACCAATAGATACACAGCTGACCGTCCACCTCTGTTCCAAAGACAATGGGGCCTTCCAACGCCAGCCATGTGTCCCAAAATGGCGAGTTCTCCTCCTCTGAGTCTCAGCTAAACCAGTCGTCTCCTTACGGAAATATTTCAAGTATGTATTGCCCTGGGTCCTAACTTGGCTGGTCTGTTCTGTCAAGGTTTTTTGGGTTATGGTAGTAAGAACCAGGCGGCAGCAGGAGTAAGCCAACAAAGAGACAAAGCAGGGTGACAACACAGGGAATAAATGGGACTCTCAGACAGAGAGAGGTAGTGAACCATATATGGTCGACACAGGAAGTGAGTTGGAATCCATGACGATTTGAAAAGTTGCATTATCTAACAAGCTTACTGGAAACGTCATCAAGCTCAACAGTCATCCACTTAACAGAACCCAGTTTTGGGATTATGCTCAATAACCTCATAGAACTGACTGAACCTCACTGCCATTGACAAGCATTTCCAGCAGCTGCTTGTGGTAAGACATCCCTGTAAAGCCCATTGTGCTATTCTTTTCTATGATATTCTTTTTCTGTACCAGTGATTCCTCCCTTTTATCGCCTCCTCATTTGTTCAAGAGTTGCTGTCAGCACTTCATTGGAGAGGAATAGAGCCTGTAAGAGGTAATAGGAGGCAAATGGGTACCAGCATTTCCAGCCAGGTCCAGTGACTTTCCTCAGTACTGTTTACTGCTATTGAATCAAATTGAATGTGATGTTCCACCGAGTCAAGCAGTACTTTTTTGTTTACTTAAAACTAGAACCGCTGACAACACACCTCACGCCTCTGCAGGCTTTATAATTGGAAATTTGTTGCCCGTATATGCCCATTTGAGGTATATCTCCAGAACCTGCTCCCAAAGGCCACAGGAGGGGATGTGTGCAGGTGCTGATTGGATCGTGCTTGCTTTCTTCATATTGAGAAAATAGAACAACTCAGACTTTTACTTTATTGATAGTTTTGGCCACTTTGATAAGTTTTAATTATTGTATTTAGACTTGAAATCAACAGATTGGTGAGTTTATGGCACCATGCATTTTGGTGACCCACCTGGCATCAGAGGCATGATGGGTGATATATAGTCACACTGTTAGTTTGCACAACTGGGTTGATCCTGTTATGGGACCACTCATGGTCAGAACCAGATCCAGGATCAGAGTCTTAGTACCAAGACACATCACTGAGTCCTGATGTTTCTTTTCCATCGGACTCACCATCATCTATGTCCTGCTGCCTATGCCTGATTGACAGTAATATAATGTTTGCTATTATTTATTTTATCCTAAGTAACTAACTGACAGACTGACTGAATAATTGTCTAACTAATTAAGAGACTAAATCTGGAGAACAATCTGATACTGATCTCATCACATTTACTGAGAAGTCAGTCTGCTATATTTATGGTATGTATACCAGATCTGGCATATATGTCTTTGTGTGTGTGTGTTTTAGCTGTGTGTCTGACTGACTATATAATGAATACAGCTATATAGGAGGAATGGAGGTCAAAATGACAGTTCTTGCTTCTTTTTGCCTGTCTTTTATTCTTCAATCCCCTATAATGCAATTTTAGGAAAAGTAATTGACTGGGAGACATGGGGCTTTTTATTCAGAGTTCCGTGCATTTTAAAATGTGAGAGAGATCAAGATGACCTCCAACCATACTGTTAACATTGATTTCTCATTTTTTTGATTTTATTTATCATCCATTCAATTTCCATCCATGCCTGCCAGTCTTTATGTTTTTCTTTGGTGTCATAACAAAGTAGTCTTTATGTTGTTTTTAATTCCTGCTCATGTTTTTTTTTTTTTTTTTGGTGATTTTTTGGTGTTTCTTGTGTGTTTATGGAAGCAAACCTACACAGAGACTCTTCTCCTCCAAAGTCCAAAGCGTTTTTTTTAAATCCTACCATTATAAATAATTTATACTACTCAAGCACATTTAGAAATTCAAAGGCTGTATTGTTTCTTTTCTAATGTATTTTTTTTTTTTTTTGATATACTATTATTTATCCCTGTGGGGAAATTCTTTCTCCGCATTTGACCCATCTGGGCTGCTGGACCCAGAGCGGGGCTGCCACGGTGTGGAGCAGGTTGGGGGGCTAAAAGAGGGAAAGAAGGGAAAGACAAGACAACATGCACAATACATCAGGGAGACGAAGTCATGGGAAGTCAAACAGAATTTAATTAGTTAAAGACAGATCTTCAAAATAAAGCACAAAGCCAAGTAAACTGAACAGGATGGAGGCAAAAGAAACACAAGATAAGACTCAAGAACACTAACACTGAACAAAACCCAGAGCCTAACAAAACAAATCAAATGTAGATCCTAACATAAAACACCAAACTAAATCCAAATCCTGACAGAGAACACCATCCCAACTGTGAAGTATGGGGATAGCAGCTTCATGTTGTGGGGGTGTTTTGCTGCAGGAGGGACTGGTGCACTTTATAAAATAGATGACATCATGAGGAAAGAATATTATGAATAAATATCGACATTAATAGCAACATTTCAGGACAACAGCCAAGAAGTTAAAGCTTTAGTGTAAGTGTATCCTCCAAATGCACAATGACCCTAAACACACCAGTACATTAAATATAAACTTAAGGATAATAAAGTCTGTTTTGGAGTGGCCATCACAAAGCCCTTATGTTATGAATTAGTTGTGAATTCAGTTGTGAATGTGTTATCTGTCTCTTCTTATTTCTCTGTGTACATTTTGGAGATTTGTAATTCAATATCTGTTATTAATCAATTTGCTTTCAATTGCTATAGAAAGTCATTGTGAAAAGAAAGAAAATAAAGGTATTGTTGTGTTTTTTGTTTTAAAGGCAGTAAAAGAACAATAGGTCATCAGATAGCTTGATGGCCTGGTTTACTATTGAATGAAAAATTAAATTATTGAGAAAAAAAACAAAACAACAACATAGGAAAATTCTAATTCTGTTGCGACTGTTAAAACACCCATATGCTAAATGATCAGGTTCCAGCTGCTCTGATGGATAACTTTGAACCAGTAGCATATCTTTTAGTTTCATTACGGCACATGAAAAATAATCTGTGGTCTGGAATGGTAGTTTACATGCAACCAGCCCTGTCACCGTTAGTGGTGACACAGCAGCTGAAAAGACTGAGGAGGAGGTCTGCCCTGTTAAAGTTCCAGCCTGCTAGTTTTAGACCTGGAACTCCCACTAGTGCAAACGCACCATTCGTGTGCATACAATGACCTGGTAGCTGTGGTTGCAACTGATAAACTGGTAGCTGTTAAACTGGTAGCAAAGTGATGAGATTTAACTCAAGATTCAACTCAAATATTTCTCACAAATTTGCAAGTTTATATGGTCAGAATTTATTTTAATTTGCATACATAGCTGTAGTCTTATGTAATTGAACAAACTAATGTGGACATATTCTAGGAAGTATTTTATATATTATTTTCTTTCTTCTTTAGTATAACCCCCGAGGAAAAATGTGCCTTGAAAATCAGTGACCGTTCAAATGTGTGACAACCCAAACACATTCCAGTGCCTGCATTTACCATCTTCAAATGCTAGAACATTTTATTCCCTATGACTGTGCTTCTTTAAATAAAAGTCCTACTGGTGAACAACTGTGATGGTCTGTGGGCTGGAACCTGAGATGTAGCTATTTGCAAGTTACCCCAAGTATGTGTTCCTGCAGAGAGGGAATGGAGGAAAGCCTGCCACATTAAGGACTGCCACATTAAGGACAGCCACACTTGAACGCTATTTATTGAGTCAGCTGGCTTCAAAGAGCCGCAGTTGGAAAGTCTTCAACCACAAGATGTGACACATGTACCCAGACACAGTGAAACACACACACACTCACACACACACACACACGTTTGCTCAGTCACTGCATATTTTAACTTATTTACAACACAAGAATTAAATTCCCTAAATATCTTCATTTGGTTTTTCCCTCTGAATTTTTCAAAGCATATGCTATCAATGTTGCAAAAAAGTTTATGATTAGAAAATTATAAATTAAACAAGAAATCCTTCATTTTTTTTATTTTCACCTTTACAATTCACTGGAAAACTATTAAATGTTGAAAACGTTTCTCACATGGCACCATTTTAAATACGAATATTAAAATATTAAAAGAAAAATGGAGGAATATCTTCCTTCTTCAACAAAATTAAAAAAGAAAGAAAAGGGAAATGGTGAGAGGTGTTACCGGTCCTCCTTCTCTTGTTTCCCTTCTGTTTGTAAATCTGTTTTTGTTCATTCAAGTAAAGTGATCGTGTAGACTAATTACAGGCCTGTATCAAGGCTGTCTGTTCTAGCAAAAGTTTCTGTATCACTGGTAAATAAACAACTGAAAGAATGCTCATTGGCTCATAATATTTTAGCGGAATATCAATCTTACTTTGGAGAAGGACAGCACAATTTCAGCAGCCTTAAAAGTAATAAATTAACTTAAAAGAAAATCTAAGGTTGTCAGGATTTGGATTTAGATTGGTTTTGTTTGTTATTATCTGGGTCTTTTCAGCGTTGGTGTTCTTGTTTTCTCACCTCTTTGTCCTTTTCTGTTTCTCTTACCTTGACTTCCTTTTTTTATTTTGAAGGTCTGTGTTTGTCTTGTTCTTTTCTGTTTGACATACCTGATCCTCATCTCCCTGATTGTTTGCACCTGTGTCTCATCAGCTCCTGCTCCTATATATTGTTCTGTCTTTCTCCCATCCTCCTTGGTGGTCAGCCCTGTGTCATCTTGTCTTTTTTCTTGCATGGTGCTTGTTCTGATTCAACTTCTGGTTGACTTCTTATCACTGTTTGGGTCCTCACACCAATTGTAACAAAAGTCTTTGATACAGTCAATCACAATAAACTAAAAACACAGACTGAGACAAGCATCTCTTCCCAACTTTTATCTTTAGGAAAGCTGTTTGTTTGCTTGTTTGGGTAGGCCAATAAAAGTCTCTCCAGGACTTTCATGATGTGGGATGTTAGGGCTGCAGGTGAATAGTCATCAGGAGAACGTTTTGTAACTGAAGTAAGGCAGGATGTCTTCCTCAGCTGAGGTTTAAAAGGTAGAATTCCACATAGCTGGTCAGCACAGGCTTTCAGGACTGGAACTGATGCCATCTGGACCTGCAGCCTTGTTCCTGTTCAGATTCTCTGTTTGGCTGGGGGAGGAGAGGAAGATGCTGAGCTTGTTTTTGAACTGAAGCTGTTGAAAAATGTGTCCAGTTCACTGGATCTGTCCAGACTTCCATCTGTCTGATCCTCCTGGCTGTGTGTAGAGATTCTAGACTCAGTGAGAGTCCAGAGTGCTCATTTATAAAACTGTGGGATTCTTACTAAAAGTTTTTTCCTATGCACAAAAGCTGGAAATGGTGTGAGCAACAAGAAAGAGAATTAATTTTTTTAAACCATACCACACTTGCGAGCAGTTTTGTAGGTAGTGAGGGGCAGTATTATGTTACCAACCAAAACACTGCTCGCTATTGTTAAAATCATGTATGTAAACAAATAATTAATGACAATGAGTTAAAAAAGAATGAGCTTTGAAATTTAACAACAATGAATTGTGGACAAGACTTTCTTCCTGAACTACACTCCAGCAGCCACAAACAACCTTTAAATTCAGTATTTGTGAACGCCTTAATAACATGCAGCTCAAAACACAATTCACAGCGGCTATTTTCTACAAAGTTTGAATCTTCATTAACAGATATTGTTGGTGTTTCAGTATCACCCGCTGGTGTTTATGTATCCACTCACATCAGGCATAAATGGCATTTTTACCGGCGTTCAGAAATGAAAGTCACATTTGGAAGTGCTTTGTTACTGAATGCAATCTGAAGCTGGAGGGGGCATTTCAAAGAAGTGCCTTTTCCCAGAATCCTGAGAAAACGGTCAAAACTCTGGGATGGTGTGGTTCCAGTGGGTTGATCTGTATAACACCCAGTTCAGCACAAAGATCCAAGACCACAGATCTGATAGCCAGGAAGTCTTGGTGGTCCCTAAAACCTCTTTTCACCCTGATGCATTAATCCTGCTGGAGGTACAGCACATCCAATATCGAGCCATTACCCATTTATTTATTGCATTTATTTACTCATAAATTAGACTGAGTGCTATACAGATTTTCACAATTAATGCATCAAACAGTGCTACCCAAGAGATGAACGAGGCTCCAATTCGCCACCTCCCCATCTGCATCGCCATTTTTCCCATCTCCAAAATGGTCGTCTGCAAGACAAAGGTGCACACATTTTGCCATCAAGTGTTTTTATTTTTTTTTCATAGATCCAAATCTTTGCACGGAAAGTTACTTATGTAACTTTTAGGCTCTGTTTTGTGTGTGCGTAACATTTATAAACGAGGCCCCACATGAGAAAAGACACCTACGTCTTCTGGAACGCTTCCTCAGTAGGTAGGAAACTAAGACAGTTCTGAGAACCATTTTCAGTCAACATAGATCAACATTTGATCCCGAAATACACAATGAAATTACCATGAAAAAAAAAGATTATTATATAAATAAGAAATGGATCACTGAACCACATCTCTGACCTGATGGTGACCTTGCTATGTATTTAAATAGTCTCTGCTGTATTTACCAGAGAGACATCTGTGTTTACGGCACGGCCAGGGATACTAAATACAAAAAATACCCAACATCAGTACTAACACATCTGTATGTGTATACATTTCAGAGAGCATGAGAGAGTGTAAAGATGGAAGAAATGCAAATGAAATATTCTTTCTTCTTCCATCATACTTTCTTGGAATTAGTCTTTCTGGACTACTAACATTTTTAAGCCCTAACTGACCCCTGAATTAATATGAATGCTTTCAAGCTGTACACACACAGACACACACACACACAGAAAAAGTTATGACATCAGTAATAAAATTTGCCACAGGTTGTTTCACATTTTTCATTAAACTTTTTTTTTTTTAAATTTAATGCAATAATTTGTGTATAAGCAAAGCATGTACAACTACCTTTTCTTTTTAGAATAGAAAATGTTTTTTATGCTGTGTACAATGTTAAGAAAAAGAGAATTCAGTGATTTGTATGTTTAATTTCTGACTGTGAAACTTCATCAGCTGCAGTTGATGTGGAGTCCCTGGTCAAAGTCCACATATATACCTGGAAATTAAGGAAAGTGTGTCTAATGCCGGGTTCACACATACAGTTTTGTCCATCTCAGACAAAAGTTGCACAATCGTGAGAAAAAACAGCTATCAAAATTAAAAAAAGAAAAGTCAGATAAAGATGGTAAAAGTCTTCTTTTTCTTGATTTCATTTGTTTTCTTTTCAAACTAAACAACACTAACTTTTGAGTCATCATAATTAGCACATTAGCATCAACCTGCTAATGACACAATGATGCCAATGATGCTGCGTTTAGAGCCTGAAATACATTCAGATCTACTTCTGTCACAGCCACAATTCAGCGCATTGATGGTATTCTTGTTCTTGCAGCCTTGAGAACAAGAGCAAATTTCTCTGTTCTCACTGAGTATGTATCAGCCTTGAGAAGAATGTAGGAAGACCCAGCCCTGTTTTCCTAGGTTACAGAATACCTGAAGACCCCAGTACGTGTGCCTACTATATCTCAGACAAAGCCCTGAGCGGCACAGGAGCTCCACAGGGAACAGTTCTGACCCCCTACCTGTTCTATACATCTGTATACATATGATTTCCAGCACAACACTAGCAGCTGCTTTCTTCTGAAATTCTCTGATGATTCAGCAATTGTTGAATGTATCAGTGGAGGACAAGAAGAGGAGTACATTGGAACCATTAGGGACTTTGTAGACTGGTGTGACCAGTAAAAAAAAAAAAAAAAACCTTACCTAACCTTAAAAATCAATGTTGTATACCAACAAGAAAGAATGCATCCTAGATTAAATCCATAAAACAATGAACTATATTCATGATTTGTGAGTAGAGAATTACATGCTAAAGTTGTATCCATTTAAGTACTAATGAAAGCTATGGGTCCTTTAAGCAGTGTCACGAGGTAAACCATCATAGAATGCATGGCAGTCTTGAGGAAGTACAGCCTTCAGAGCTTGTAAGTCATCATAGCTTGACTTTTTTTAATGTTTCTGCATATTTCTCCGTGACTGAGCCAGTGTTTTCTTTACACCTTTGAAGTGAAGGAAGAAAATCTGATTCACAGTGATCAAATTTGTACTCAAGAGACCTTTGTATCTTAACTGATTGGTGTCAGTGACAACTGAATCACCTGACTTAGGCAATCAGTGTGGATTGTGGAATAGTACCTCAGATCATTGTTTGATTTGAAGAAGTCATGCTTCGAGTATTCAAACTTGTAGGGCTGTTTTGTAGTTGCTGGGGACAGATTTCTTTGCCCCTTTGCTCTTTCAGAGGTAGTATGTACATTATCATATTCCATTTGTATGTGACCTTTTTCCAGAATTTAAAAAAAAAATGTTTTCTTGGTCTTGCAGCAGAATTCATCCAGTGCACTGGCACGAACTTTGTTTCTGTTCTGGTAAATACATCCATCTGAGTACACAGTTATGGTGAATTTTACTTTGCACCTTTCATTGCTGTTCAGGTAATCCAGACGACGGGTTGCAAATGTGTCGGCCTAGTTCTGTAATTCAGTGCACTGGCCTTGAGTACTGGTCCCAGCATTACAGTGAGGAAATTGTACTGAACCCTGGCTCCAGATACATTTTTTGGAGAGCTGCCGACAGTAGTGACTTTCAGCCTTTGCCAGGCTGTTAAGAAATTCTTGAGTTGTACTATCCTGCTGACTGTGGCTCCCAAATGGCATTTTCTGTTGCACCTGGTGCATTACTGTCTCCAATTTGGTCTATGCATGAACACTCCAAGCTCCCATGACTTGCTTGTCAGACAGACGTCGTTGGTGTAGACACTTGTCACTCGAACATGTCTGACCAATGGGAAAGCATCCACCCACCGTGGGATGTTTGTGTAAAAAAAAAAAAAAAAAAAAGACTTCAAAACTTTTTACGCTTACAACAAAACAACAAAAAAAAAACTTCAACACTTTTTTCACTTCAAATGAAAAAAAAACAAACTTGAAAGCATTTTTTTCACTTCAATTGAAAAAAAAAATATATATATAATATTTTAATTTTGCATTTGAACAGTTTTTTTCTTTGAAGATATTACTTCTTTGATTGAAGCAACTTTTTGGAATTGAATAATAAAGACGCAAACGTCCTACTCATAATATGGCCCAAACACAAAAAAGATTACTTCAATCAAAGAAAACATTTTCAATAAAATAAAAACAGCCTTCAAATTTCTTTTGCATTCAAACACTATTTTTTTTGTTTGAAAAGGTTGTTTTTTTTTATTGAAGCAAAGGTTTTTATTATTGAAAATATATTTTTTGACTAAAGCAACCTTTTTTTTTTGGATTGAATAATAAATACACAAATCTACCTTCATACTTGTCTTTTGTGGATCTGTAAGTTTCATCATGGTCGGAGTCGTCAGAATTAGGTACTGGAGATTAACTTTCAGCCTCGGTCCGGGAGGTAGACTCCCTCTACATTTAGTTTAAGCTGAAGACCTTCCTTTTTGATAAAGCCTTTAACTCTGTAGTCTCTTAAACCACCTCCTAGTTATGCTGCTATGGCCCTAGGCTGCTGTGGGGAGTCCTATTGTCTACTGAGCATCTTCACAATGTCTCTCTGATCTCAGTCTCAGATTGTCCTGAATCATTTAATAGAATCAACATTGTCTATCTTCCATAATCTTGCGATCTCCTCTCGTCTTTTTCTGGTGTTGTCATGGTGATGTTGCACCCTCCTTCGCCTCCCAAACCTTCCATCTTCTGATCATCCTGGCTTTTACCTGTATGTGTTGACTGGATGCCACTGTGGGATGCCAGCTGGCATGGCCACCCTGCAGTCCGACCCTCTGACCACCACATATTTATGTATTTTTATACCAGACCAGGAATTTATATAATTGTGCTTGAAAGAGTCTTGAAAGTAGTTTTCATGAGTAGCGTGGCTTCTTTGGCTAAACACCAGCAGCCCAGCTTAACCTAAGAAGCCAAGCTGCCAGCCCAATGTGTGTGGCTTAGCTCAAGAAGTAAAGCTGTAAATAAATGAGAAAAAGAATAAAGAAGAAAAAGACTTCTTTTTCTGGATTTTGTTTCTTTTCTTTTCACATTAGAAGCAAACTGTTAATGATGCTGCATTTAGAGCCTGAAATACAGTCATATTTCCTTCTGTCCTTGCCACATTTAACGTATATTCAATCACTCAGTCTATCAAGTATCTACCTATATCAAATCATACAATGTGGCTTGCATTAATCTCATAAGACTGTAAAAATCGTATAGTGTGAACCTGGCCTTAAAGGCTAACATGTCTCCTTTAAAAGAACCAAACACAGTAACTTGTGAACTTTAGCCAAGCAGTTGAAAATAATTGCCCAGGTTAAGGCTTTACTTTACTTTTTCTTGTTCCAGGTTCCTATGGTCAGGCTGAGAGTTCTGTCTTCCTTTTCTTATTACGCTCACTTTCCCTTCGTTTGTGGCTCGTTTAATGCTGTGCATTAGGCAACTTGGCTCCCTGGCAGCTACCTGACACGGCTGAATATCATCACCTAAACAATATAAGCTTCCGTCACTCCACTCATTACCAGAGCATTACTCACTACCAGTCTGGTAACTGATCCAAGTAAGGAATCAGATTATCTTGTTAACTTGAATTACACCGTGTGCTCTCTACATCTCACTGGCCACTGCCAACAATTCCTCTCCAGACATTGTCTACTGGTATCAGACTGTTCATCCCATAGATCACTCTGAAGTACTATTCCACATCTCATCCAACAAATTAATGCATTTTTTCCAAACCATCCACTATTTCTTTGTCTGCTTTTAGTTTCAGAGACATTGTGACACACCACAGATTTAATAGTTCCCCCAGTAGGAAGTAAAGGAAGCATTACAAATCTGCATCTCCATACCCCAGATATAAGGATAGAAAACACTTGACACCCTGTCAGAGGGATCAAAGAGCCTGCCACAGTGGGGGGTCTTCATAATTGGCCTGGCCCAAGTGATGGTGGATGGAGGGGGATTATGGAGGGATGTATGTGACCCACTTTATGCAGCTAGATTTGCCAATAGTGCCATTCCTTTGTTTCTCAGTCCATGACAAGCAACAAATTTGCATTTTCAAAGTTTATTTGTTTGCTTGGTGGCCCATTGGTTGAATTAAAATATATTTTTTTGGTTTGTTTGTTTTGTTTTGCGTGTGTGAGTTTGTGTGTGTTGCAAACAAAACTGAACACAAATTAATATATAATGACAAGTAAGCAAACAATTTTAAAGACACCAAAAACATTAGAGCTCATAGGGGACCTCCAATTACGATTGCAGCAAAAATAAGTGTACTGAAAGGACCCAGATGGTGTACTCAAAGTGGCCAAAATGCATGTAGTAGTAGTGCAACTATGTATGCTTTTCGTACTTCACGTCCACCATCTTAGCTACATAGCAGAAAAGGCGGAGTCAGGTGGACCCAAGTCAGCTCAAAAAAATAAAAGAAAGATGGCTACTGTAACATCAACAGCAGCAACTGGATCGGCTGCAGCTCCAGAAACTTACAGATGTAACTTTTGCGGTTTTACATTTGATTAATTTGGGCAGGTGATGAGCAAAGGCAGCAATCGTGATGTAATTTCCGGTAAGTCCATTGGGTATGCGATTTGGAACGGCACTTACTTGCTGTGAGAGAGTGCTGCGTTGAAGTGTTCTCATTGAAGTATGGATATTGGAACACAGCCGTTGTCAGTATTGAAGAACTAAAGGCAATGAACTTAATTAGGGCAAAAAGTGCTACCAGAGCTTAGGAAAATGAGAACACTATGGTAATGAAAAAATAATACTTACCTCTGAGAAGATGTAGATGGAAATTTAAAAAAAAAATCATTCTATGTAATCTACCATGGTAAGAATTTCCTCAAATCTTATACCTAAACCTATACTAAGTTTGACTAGGTTTTCAATCAAATAATGTGTTGGTAATTGTGTCAAAATTAGTTTTACAGCCAGCAAGAAGGAGGTAGAGGGCTCTTGAAGAGGTAGGAGGCCCCCCTTCACCCTCCATGCCATCACTGCTCATGCCATCACTTTTCATTATGAATGCAAATCGTGGGGATACATCGTCAAAGCAAGATAACTCTCAGAATACCACCAGTTGCTACATGTACACATTTTAAACAGACTCCCCCTTCATCACTTGCTCCATTTCCTTAGTGCTACCTGCATACATGACAAGTGGCAACCATCCCACTTTCTGGTTGAAGGTCATCTAGGAAGTAGGTTTTGCATGGAATGCAATGTTCACTCAGATGTGAGGGCATCTCAATGGAGTGAAATATTAAAATGTCAGCCCTCAGAATGCTGTCTAAATATCTTGAAGATTCAGACAAAAAATGATCGAGCTCCACCGAGAGTATTGTCAGGGTCCAGTGTAAAGCATGGATTATGAGTGTCTCTATATATATTTGTCAATTTCTAAAAAGTTAATCCCATTGTGAGACTGTGACCAAGCTGCAGCCTTGGTGAATGTAGACTACACTGCATTTGTTATCATCTGACTATTTCCTTCCCTGTAAATAATATTATTGTTACAGTTTATAGTTCACTGACATTTAAACAGGCGTGAAAGTAAGCTGGTACGGTCTGGTACTACATACCACTAAAATGACTCAGTTGCAAAAATGTTTTCAGTTGAAAACTACTTTGTCCATTTAAAAATTCATTTTAACTGATTCCAGATTGTTTCTGAAGCGTCTGTGCTATGTTCATGGTGGATGGAGCCTCGGTCAGGCATCTCCCTTTCTTCTTCTTCTCTTCTCTCTTCGGAAAGAGCCTGGTGGTCTTCTGTGTCCCCAGCCTTCGAAACGTGTACCACACATTTAATGTCTTTATGTTTGTTGCAAAATGTCCCAATTAAAATCAGTAGTAGAGTAAGCAGTTGTGTTTCATGTTTATGATCGGCACAGAACAGCTCGGAAAAGACGCTGCTTATGAGCTAATGACCGGTGAGTTTACTCAGCAGTACGTGAGTGCGCATGCATGTTTACTTCAGAAACAAAGAGGTTGCTATGGGGATCAATGCATTTGATTTAATGCACTGGGACATTTCCCACACTTTGAGCTTCTGCTCATGACCTCATGATCTGTTCTTAGAGACTTGTATTCTGGATGTTTATCAATGTTTCAACTAAAATAAATAGTTTACCATATTGTCAAGTGTTTTTAATTCCTGACTCCTCCATAGGCCTACAGGTAGCCTACAATAAAATATGGATTTTTTTTTTTATTTGTTTGAGTTTTGACTTTGAAATGCATGAAGTGAGAGAGAAATGGGTAACGGCAAAAATTTAAAAAACTTTCACCCCTGCACCCCTTAGATGCTAAACTGCATTTTGGTGCTCTGTATCTGTACCAATATTCAGCAAATGTTTCTTTGGATGAAATAAAACCTTATATTTTAACATCAATTAAAGTTTTTTGTGCCTATATGTCATACCAGGTTTACCTCAGTTTCTTTCCATGGTGATTAAATAAATTGTGCTTTTTGGAAAACAAAACAAACTTTACATTGAGTTTACTTCACCAAGTAAGTGACAAAACTCTTTTTTCTGGACGTTTTGTTTCAGCACACACCACACCTCATACCTGCAAGTATAATATCGTGAGCACATCACTCCGGAGTTGGCTTCACTTCACCGGCTTCTTGTCCAGTTCAGGATCCAGTTTAAGATTTTATTGCTTGTTTTTAAAAGTCTTAATAGCACAGCACCACCTCACTTTTCAGAGCTTTTAAACTTTCACAGTCCTGTCAGAGCACTGAGATAAAGCAACCAGCTGCTCTTGTCAGTTCCCAGGTCTAAACTGAAGGGCAGAGGTGATAGAGCTTTTCCTGTTGCTGCTCCAAAACTCAGGAACTGTCTATCTTTTACTATCAGATCTCACAGAGCACTGGTTATTTCAAATCATTATTAAAAACACACATTTTCTCATTGGC
>JBAMYA010020697.1:0-16750 GCA_037176975.1 Arrhamphus sclerolepis | reverse complement strand
TCAAAATAATAGCTATGAGGTCACAATGTAGGCTACCCTACATTTTACCTGATTAGTATTTTTCAGTAGTAAATGCATAATAGACAGGGCTGTCTCTTTAAATGTTTGGATACAGTGTTGGCAGTGAAAGGCAGGGCTCACCTGGCCTGCAGGGGTCAGTTGCAACATTTGACTTTATCTGTTCAAGCATAAATTCAGTATCCATTGTTTGGAGTAGGAATGTTAAAGCAGTGCATATGTGTGTGTAGCTAAGACATGCAAGATTAATATATTCAAATGTTGTCTTTCTAGCACAAACAGTGTCTGAGAAAATTACCGAAATCCAGAAATTGTCACCAGTCTCCCCTGATATTGCCTTCTGTTGTTTCCCTAATAATGTCCAGGTTAATTTGCCCAATAAGTTGTCAGGAACTCTCTGAAACCTTTATTAAAATGTCTCAGAGACCTTCAAATCTGGGTGAAGCGTCATTTTCTTCATTGTAATGATCACTAGACCAAAGTAATTTGGTTTGTGAGCCTGAGCAAATCTGTTAGGACTTTTTTGAGACCATTGAGACTCCAATCATGAGTGGGTACCACTTAACATGTGTCTTCACACTTTCCAATAAACGTGCACCCAAATGCTTCAAGTGATCGGATCCGACCTTCCGATTAAAAGACAATAAGCATGCACATCATTGTTGCCTGCAAATTTGTCATTTTAATTACCAAAGGCAGCAGACTGCAATAACTAGGTGTAATATGAAGGAAGGGGGCTGGAAATAATAAGATGATGAAGAGCCATCACAAATGTTTTCTACAAACAATTTAACAAAGATATGTGCAATAAAAGAGTGAATGCAAAAAAAGGTGGCCCCCAAATCCATCCCAGGATGGTTTTGTGCTGTGTTGATGTGAGACCACATAAAGAATGTGGACATGGTTGTCCCAGACCACCGTCAAATGTGTCCTGGGTGATGGAATCTGAATCCATCCTGGAATATGTTCAGAACAATCAAAAGTGATTCGATCTCTCAGATGCATTTTAATGCCAGGTCTGAATGGGACCGTACTCGCTTTGCCATCGGAATTCTGGGTGTGATTTTTGACAGCTCTTTTAATACATGATTGATGCTTGGAGGTCAAACCAATGAGGATGTCTGCCGGAGCTGAGGAGTTTCCTCCATAACCCTCACCGTAGCCTGATGTGCACCTTCTTTTTAACTGTGCATCGCCTCAACATATTGTACAATAAATGTAACTTTTTTTTTTTTACTTCACTGGATTTCTTTTTACACATGGTACTTCTTGCTTTTACTACTTTCTATATATTTTTTTTAGTCAAATAGAAAGCTAGATTGCTGCAATGTCAGTTAAAATTACTGTTATGTAACATTCATCAGCTCCAGTTCACATAAGATAAGTATTATTTTCTGTTGAAGGAAGTAAACAAAGAGAAGCTCAGCAATGCAAGCTACAGTGCTGCAGAAAACAAACAAACAAAAAAAAAAAAAACACAACTGGTGGCGTACATACAGAACGACATCATTAACAATAGCCAAGTATAAACATTGTCTATAATGTAATATAAAAGTCTCATATGTAGGCTGCATTCGTAGTTGCTACACTGGAAAATTAAATAAGTTGAATAAATCTTATGTTTTCTCCAAAGAACCAGAAAAATATGAAGCGCTTTCAGCACCTCTGGATTTCTACACTGCACTGTCCATCAGCTTAGATCAATCTTCTTTGTGGGACTGTTCAAATGCCTTCACTGGCTCTCGGTTTGTTTCTAAATTAACTTCAATATTATACTGCTAACTTTTAAAGTTTTAAATGGATTTTCACCATCGCTATTATCCGAGCTTCTGCACATCCATACACCCTCCTAAGAGCTCTACCATCAACCAGCCGTTTGGGTTTCTAAATGTTTCGAGAGCCATATTAAAACACATACACTATATTACTGGTGAAGACTCATCTCTCTTTGCACGAGCTTCTATCACCCGCAGTAGGATTATTTACACTGGGCTGTAATGCCTTTATTATTTTGTTTTTAAACTACTTTTCTTTCATTGCTTTATTGATTTTAAACATGCCAAATAAATACATCTGACCATGACCATGAGACTAATAATATCCCCCCAGTGGGAGCTCATCTTTACTGGACAGTTCTATCATCTTGTTACCTTTAGCAGTGTACGAGTCAGTAAATATCGAGTCTTTCACAAAAGAAAAGCTGTATATACAAATATTTCTGAAAAATATTGTCTTTGCTGTGATTTATTACCTCATTTAACTGCGGAAGACAGTAATACACACCACGTGTTGCTTTAGTCGTTGTTGCCTAAGCATGTCATCTATCACAGCCGAGCTAATCTTTAAACACTGACAATACACATGCTCCTTTTTTTAATAATCAAACACTGAACGGATCTTGCAATGATTGATACTAAGACAAAATACTTTCTGTACAATTACTAATATGAAACAACTATCATATATTTCTCACCATTTGTCGGTACATCGAAGAATCGCATCATCCATAGCACATTGTCGTTTTTCGCTTCTGCAGTGCTTGAAGTTCGTAACTCTGCACACTCCAGGAGCCCTGGCCAGTAATTTCCGTGTGCAAATCCATTTGAGATGGACACTTTTTGCAGTGCACTGGAAAGAGGAAGAAAGTGCTGGCAGGGAAGAAAATGGATAGCTGTACCTATTAGCGCCAGAGCTCCAGACTCTGATCCCAAGAGGATCTCTAACACAATGTTCTACAAACTGATGTTCCTGGAGGTCAGACTGCAGGGTTATCTACAGCATTAGAGAAGGAAGACATATTTCATCTGTCAGCCTTGAAGGTTCTAATCTGAAGACAGCTGTGGCCAAGTCTGTTTTAACACCAACTGGGTTTACATGCTAACAAAACAGGCCTTCGTTCACATTGTTGTTCAACACATGCTTCACATCCGTGTCATCATCGTATCTCTAAAGCCTCAGGGACTCTTGGAGGTTTATTCGAGTCAATATTCCCTCTACTTCCCCTTTGTATCTCCTCTTGAAATTTCAATTTCATGTAAATTGCAGAAAATTATTCACTTTGAAAGTTTGCCTCTTTACTGAATGACCTTTATGAATAAATAGAGCGTCATGAGACCGTTTAGACATTTCTCCAGATGAATCTGCTGTGTTCCAGGTGCTGCTCACTCAGACTTAGGTAATTATGAAAATTTTCAAAATGTGATCCATATTTTCTTCTTGTATTGCACTGGCAAGACGAGAGTGCAATTTAATGCTAATTAGAATTCGTGTTTCTGAATTTTCCAGCCTCAGTTCACCTGCAATTATTTTCCTTTCAGTAGCAGAAAAAAAGGGGCACTGATGTTAATTTGGAACAAACGGCATTATTTCAGCCTCACTATTTCTTATGCTGTTTGTTATAGTTAAAGCTAGAGTGGGTGATCATTTCTAAAAGTATTTTTGTGTGTGTCCTGAGTGTTCTGGGTGTGTTGGACTAATATGAAAAACATTCATCACCTGTGGAGGCTGAGGTCCTGTAAAAAAAAAAAAAAAAAAAAGCGTCGATCCTCTCTGCCAGTCAGTGAGACTTTCTCCTTGTTTTTACGATACTGAAGTGCCCAAGAGCACACCTGAAATTGGTGTTTTAAAAAAACAAAAACAAAACAACAACAAAGTCTCTATTTGAGTCAGCCACAGTTTAAAAAAACTGGACTGGACACTGCAAAAAGTGAAGGAATAGTGAACATTTGTGTGGCTTTTTCTTTATGGTGACAAGCGAGAGAACAGAAGGGACTGAAGCGTTTTACACTGGAATATGACATAAGAGAGAAACACCAAAGGAAAGACTGAGAGTTGGTTTGTTTATTGTTTTGGGCTCTTTTTTTAGCAGTACTGTGGCTAGCTGCTAAGTGAAGTTTTGTTTCAGGGTGGTCATCTTTGTAACGTTATTTCTGTGATCAAATTGTACGCTCAGACAGGGATGTTACAGGAAACAACATCTCCCGCATACCCAGAAATAGCCAATCAAATGACTTCAGGTTAGGTAGCTACACAAGAGTGTCGGGTTCTTGCCTGCACGTACAGTTTCTTTGGCTAGTTCTTATGCAGCCACCATGTGATCAGCGGACCCTTGTTGGTCCTCAGTGACGCTTCCAACACATTTGACAATGTTCAGATTCAACGAACAAAAACACCGCTGACTCGTGGCACACACATGTGAGCCAGGCGTTAGCTTTCAAGTGACAACACGCTAGTGTTTGCAGCTGGTAGCGAGTTCCAACCTTTTCTTTTAGTGACGTGTTCACTGAGCTGCTTTTTGTTGCAAATTATTTCCAATAGTTTGAATGTCCAACCGTATCATTTGCAGCCTGATCTGAGGGCGTTTATTATCTTAGAAATCTGAATCTGAGCCAGCTTTACTGGTCTGAACTGTCAGGATACATTTTTATAGTATAATTTACAACTTGTTGGGTTTATTAAAAATGTAAATATGATTGGAATGTATAAAACTGAGATCAGTAGGTACACAATATCTACAGAGCTCTCTGGGGCCTTTTTGGACATATCTGAGTCTGGCAAGGTATTAAAAAAGATCTACAAATTGTACACATTAAGCAACTCCATATAATGAAATTCATCTACAAGTGGAGTCGATTTCAAACAACTACAATTTTCTCAAACACTGACTATCACATGTTAATTTAGCAGAATAGCTGACCTTAGTGCGTCTGAGGCGCTTCCATAATCAGACATTTAGACACAGATTTCAACTGCATGGAAGATACGCAGAGAAAAAGCCTTTCCTATCTAATGCCATACAGCGAATGGCATTAGAGAGAGAAAAACAGCAATTTATCTGTGAACACGGCGGGGAAAAAAGCAGATGAATAAAAGAGAATTATTTGATCACAATACCAGAAGACACATTTGATGTACACAAGGCAGCGTGTCAGGAGAAGAAACTCATACCAACTGTGGCAGAAATAACAGCTCCCTGGCTAATACTAAATAAAACTCTTTTAGCAGAGTTTTAGTTCATCTGTTCAAAGGAATTTTCTTTTTTTGGACACCTTGATTAAGAAAAGCAGTGATAACCTTAAATGAAGAGACAGAGAGAAACTGCCTCACTCTGATACATGACGCTCCAGTTTTCGGAAACACTTCAAAAGTGTACGATTGTGGAGCTAGCAGCAGATACACTTCCCTTTTAGTGCAACACAAGTCGGAACCACTGTAGTCAAACGTAGAGGGGATCACAGTAGCAGTGATTCTGTTCTGATTAGCAGTTTAAAGGAGTCCAACAGGCTGTCTTATTAGATAATAGTGCTTTTGAAACTTCACTGTTGATAATTAGCTTTAGTACCAAAGTGCCATTAATTTAAATTAAAGCAAAAGTGAAGGTGTGCAATATGTACTATGTTGAACATTAGCAGGTTTGGATGTACTTTGAAATGAGTCGTACTAATTTAAAAAGAAAATAGTCCAAAAATGAGCAATATGTAAACATAAAAAAAGAGTTTATTTTAGTTGTATTTAGAGGATAGCTCCATAGAAAGCTGTAAAGCACAGTGGGAGACATGCCATGGTATGGGCTTTGTTGAATATCTCAGTTGTTTTGGAGAAACACACTCAGGACGTCTTAAGCAAGAAATATCAAGAGCTATGGCCTACTGGAACAATAACTATGCTCCAATGATAAAATCTGCTCAAGTGCTCCACTAATGGAAGTAAAAACAGCTTTAGATGTCGAGAGTGGATCAATGAGGATCAAATATGTTTCTTTCAAAGCTACCAGTTATGTCAACAGTTACAGATGTTTTTTTTCTTCTCCAGGATCTGTTTCTGTGGTACAGAAAAACAAATGCATCTACTGGAAGAACTGTGAGATGCAGCAGGGCCCATGAAAATGGTCAACAGTCAATTTGCGCGTATTAAAAGAAAAGTGACTGAAAACATTAGTACACCTTGAGCTGGGTCAGCATTTTTACATTCTGTCCGCTCTCTCCACTGAATCTGTCCTGTATAAGCTGGCCACTGTGACTTGACACCTCATTAAGCCTGTTAAGGGTACACTCGGCACGTCATGAATGCCCCCTCCGAAAATGCTTGTCAGAGTCGAGAAGGAGCCAGGGATTGTCATCGACGAGAAACACGATCTGACATTCCCATGGAAAATGTGCATTAAATTTAAAACAAGTAATGGGAATAAAAAAAACAAAACCCTGAGTTGTTATTTCTTGGCTGTTCTTTGGGAACACTTAGGAAGGCATCTCTTGGGAACATTTTGTGTGTTCAAAAGAAGGAGAAAAAGCTGAGGACAGTGGAGGTTATTGACAGAATTTCACAGTTATAAATGGGTCTTTTACAAGTGACATAAAGAAAATTATCAGCTCTCCACTGAGATCTGTGAACAAGCTGTTAGCTGTTACTAGCTGTTACTTTATTTTTCTAAGCAATAAGTTAAACTTCCTTAGGCAAAATGTGAACAGCCCACATTTGCATTTGCATTCACTGCCATGTGCAATATCACAAACTTATATATTTTGTAAAAAGCTTGCTTTCCACACATTACCGAAGAAAGTCTCAGGGGATATTGTTGGAAGAATAATCATCTATTTAAAAAAAAAAAAAAATGCATTGTGTTATTTAAACGATCTATATCTCCCACAAAAACCTGCCCCTGGACCTTAATATCTCTCCTTAGGCAGCTATATTCTGAAAAATGATGTTATACAGCACACTGTGCCAGTGAGCTGTTGAGAGCACAAGCAATTTCCCGTGGGCACTCGGACTTTTTCCACAAACTTTGAAACGCAGTAGAATAAACCACCTGCCAGTGCAGCAGAATGATGGTATGAAGTGAAAATGACCCTGAATGACACATGAAAGTAAAATCTTTTGTCAATCATGTTTTCTCTAGACAACATGAAATACATTGTTATATTTTCTAAGAAATGTTTTACTACTGCTGGAATTTTATTTGAGTTACCCGCAGTAAAGAAAAAAAAAAAGTCATTTCAAAAGATATGTAGGTTTTAAAGTTACTTCAGGGTCCCCAAGTGTCCTGGAAAACCTGGAAAATGATTAACCAATTTTCCAGTCCTGGAAAACATAGAAAATCAGAAAAAAACGGTTACATTATCCTGGAAAATGATTTATTCTCCCCACCTTGTGAGAGAATGCAAACAGGTTAAAAGTTATGCACAGCACTTCTCTGCTTCTGGCCGGCAGAGCACCCCATGTGACGCTACCAGCCAATCAAAGCATTTCCGCTATGAGCAGCTCTGCACCTCAGTGCTTCCAGTTGACTTTGTCGCTAGATTTAGCGACTTTTCAGACCCCGTTAAAGACTTCACGCTGGAGACAAACCTGGTGACTGCGAGGGGGTTGGGGAAATGTTTTAGAGTATGACGTGACAACTGGTCTCTGTAGCGACTGAAAATGTCCTGGAAAATAATTTCAGGGAAAGAGTGGGAACCCTGTGCTTGTAGCAATATCACCTCTGAGCTCATGGAGCCATATCCATCTACTGTGTTGACAAAAGAGCTACTGATGAAACTATGATGGCTGGAACATCTTGTAATACCAATTTGTACCACTAGGGGTGCATTTGGTTTTTATCTCATGCCAGGAGTGGACACATGAACTTTCTTGTAATATGCTACCACCTTGTGGTCAGAGTGGCTTTAGGTTTACAGTATATACCATATCTGTGTTAAACTATTAAAACTTACATCACCAATAAATCAAACTTTTTGTTGTTTGAATCAGAGATCTCACTTTCGTTGTCCAGTTTAAGGATTGTGGCTGTTTCTCGAGGCTTTATTATAAAAACAGATATCACTTTTTCCCAGGAAAAATACTGAGACTTTTTAATGTGTTTTTTAAATTATCAGTACAAATCACAAAAATGGGAATATGAAGTGAAATACTGCAAAACCACAAAGGTACTGAATCAATATTCTCCTGTGATTTCTCTATTTTCTTCACTCATACACACTACGACAGCAGTGACATCCAACATCTGCTCTGCTGGGTGCTTCTTTCGACTTTACTCTTCAGGTTTGGGCTGACTGCATCCATCTGTCATACGCAGAAGCAGCAAGCTGGGCTTTCACTTTTCAGTACTTTATGAAACACGTCTGCAGCCTTTTTCTATGTTCTTTTTCTAGGTTTATTCTGGTGTTTGTCGAAGGTGATTACCTTTTACATTTTTTTTCTAAATGTTTTAATCTTAATTCCTTTGTAAAGGAGTTTAAGTTGCCTTTTTGTGTATGAAATATGTGAAGCAATTAAACTTGTATTGCACAAGTGTCAAACTCAAATTCACAAGAAAGCGTGCAAAGGCAAGATTTCAGGTTAACTGCTGTGTGATTCGGTACCAACATCAAATAGTGAAATAAGTGAGGTGCTCAGCAGCTGGTTTATGTCCAAAAATCATGATTTAGCAAACTATTGCATAAGATCTTACAACATAAATTTGCTAATTTCTGTCTAAACTTGTAATTTCTCTAAAAATTAACTTGTACAACTGTTGTAATTTTATGTCACAATGTTGCAAAAAGAAAAGTATATTTTCCAAGTAAATAAAAATTTAATGTAAAAGCAAAAAGAAAAGGTCATTTTAAGTTTAAAAGTCACAATTTTGTGAGGTTGTGATTGTCCAATAAAAATTCTTAGTTGTTTGAGAGACAAAAAAGCAAAGTCTTTATGTTGCAAAATTTGCAATTTTATAGCGAAATTAGCTTTCTCACGAAATCATTCAGCGCTGTTTTTTTGTTTGTTTTTTAATCAGTGATTTTATTACCAATGTGTCTATTTTAAGGTTGCAATTTCTGTGAAATTTAAGATGTGATGACAAAAATCAACTTTTTTATTGGAAAAAAAAGTGATTTTTTTATGAAAAAAGTCAGTGTTTGGAAATTTACAATTATACAAGAAACCAACCATGATTTTAGTATAATTATTTTTTCTAGTGTATTAGGTCATGAATTTTCACAAAATTCACGACCTAGTTGAGGAACTAGCAGGAAATCTGACAACACAGCTGGTTGAGGAAGTAAAGATAACCATCCCGTTAATGGTAACCATGGTGATGGTGTTGCTCAGGATGAATTAGAGTTGGACACACCAGCTGTGTTGCCTCTAACGTCCCACTGTGATGACAAACTTGACCATCAGCGCTCAGGTGTCAAACTCACCATCATCATGCTCTTCATCGTCCTGGTATCTCCTTTTCATTTTTCAAGATTGAAATACGAGATGCATCCAATATCTTAACCAACTGCTCTCTTAGGATCTGCTGATCTAAGCGACAATCCTTCATGCTTGCTCAGATTGTTCCAGAGCATCACTCGAAGGGGGTCGCCGTCAAACGCAAACATGTCAAAGTAAATGTGATGCAGAGTCCTGACTGAAGGGTCATTACTGCAGATTAGACTTAGTGCCCTTTAAAGACGTGTGAGAGGAAAATGAGTCTTCTTCCTGGTAATTATACTCTAGTGATGGATGATATAAGAATCTCCTCAATTGACGACTCGGAGTGGGTTCAAAGGCAGCACGCTATCATATTGTGCTTAATCACTTCCTTGTTGGAATTAATTGAAAAATCTTTTCTGTTGTAAATAAATACATTCATGTCGATGTAGGCTGGAAAATGAACTTTTCCTCCAATTCTTTTAATGAACTAAGAAACTTCACTTGCAATAGACCCTTCAAAATTCATTTATTAAGAATGACATGCATGTGAACCCCTCTGAGTCAATGAGGGGACGCGATGGAAAGACCCAGTTGTGTTTACAAAAGAGTTTAAAGAATGTAGGAAACAAAACATCAATTTCTGAGGAAAGGACAGAAGAATTGTTGAAGCTAATCAGATTGGACAAGTTTTGACTCTGATAATAAATGAATAAAGGGTAACTGTTAAGTGAAGGCCCCTCTCATACTGGCCAATGATATAAATGGGTCCACCATCAAGGTAAAACCAAACAACATTAGTCTGCATAAGCTGAAAATAGTTTAAATTTTAAATTACACTGCTTCAGGCGGTATGTATTTGTGAGGGGAGTCTAAAAACCTTTCACAAAAGTGGTCAACAGATGGCAATTTCCAGCCTTTTTGTCTCATCTGTAGGGTACTTTTATTTCAGCTTTGCACCCATCAAACCTCCATTTTTCAGTTACTTTAGAAACAATAAAGGAAAATATCACAAGTGGAACTCCAAAATTACACCAACGACCCCGTTTGGGATGATGGTAAAATTGGATTGCTTTTCTTCGTTGAAGCAGATAAAGTCTGTAGGTTAATGGTTAATGCAGACCCTAATCTTCCAATCACATGGCAGCCCTTCAGTGCATTTAGGCTCGCAGATGTGGTCAAGACAAATTTAAACTGAGCATCAAAATGGAGAAGAAAGGGGATTTAAGTTAATTTGATTTTTAAGGTAAAAATTAATCTTTCCAACCCTTCAGATACAGTAAGTCTATGTCATGTCCACTTTAAGGTGTGTGTAAGCATTAGGAAGTATCATGACCTCAGGTAAAATGGGCGATAATAGAAATTTAACTGACATTAAAAAGTCAAAGATATTCAAACTCCCTTCAGACAGATGCAACACTCTTGAAATAGCTAAAATGAGGTGTGACCGACAGACAATCAGGTGTTCAAGGGTAAATAGTTGACAAATTAAGTTATCTGAAACAAAATATTCTCCAGTGTCACCATAATTGAGACCTACAACCCTACCTGACTGTCCACAAATGAAAGGTGTCAGAGATGATTAAATGTCATACTTCAGAGTCCTTCTCAAAAATGAGATTTACTTTGAGGAAATGTGCTGTTTTTCTCTCTGAACAACGTTTTAGACGACAGTCATGGTTACAAAGTTAAGCTGGCAGTCAGGCAAAGCAAAATAGGAGTAAACTTTAATGCGGCATGCTGGGAATAATAAAAGAAAAGCAGATAGTGAAACAGAGGATAACTGAAAGGGCTCCAATATCCAGGAAGATGTTGGGAGAACAAAATGAAACGAGCAAGGTTAACACAAACAGGACTATAAATACACTGAGGACTCATTAGTGAACAAAGCACACGTGGAACTAATATGGTTATTCAAGAAGGTGGTGGGGGGGGGGGGGACGTTTAAAACAAATAAACATAAGGCACGTACTGGAAGAAGGAAGACAGAGGATAAGAACAGCAGTGGAGTACAGAATCTGAAATGCTGGACTTTTTATTGCTTAAACATTTAGGTTTGATGCTTTATGACTGAGATTATACAATGAATAGATAATCCTAAGATTTGCTCGTAGTAATGCAAACAGACTTTTTTATTAATAACATGGGCCTGGTGTCAGCATTCTGGACGCTGTCATCTTACACCTGCTTCTACTGCAGCAGGCTAATTCGTAGTGATGATGCTGCACAAAAGAACAGCTCCTGCTCCACAGACCTTGCTACTCAAAAACATAATGCTTCGCACACCCCTCTGAGTCCCCTACACACACACACACACACAAAACTTAATAGCCTGAAGCGTGATCTTCCACACAAAAAAAGCCCCTTAGAGTAACACAAGTGATAATCAATATTGAGGAGATTTTAAACAAACTATTTTGCAAGTCTGCTTGTCTGCTTACTGTTTGCTAAGCCCTACTTCAAGGCCTATTGAGATTTTCCTTCTGACAAGACTGAAACTCATTAATCCAGATAAAGGTTGCTTAGTGTTACAAGCTTCCTCCTTAGGCACGTTCAGACCTGAACAGTTGTGGGCTCTGTGAGGGTTATGGGAACTGTCGATGTTCTCCATGGACAACAAATCTTCATGTACTTCCTCCGTGGTTGCATTTACATTCCAGACGGGAAGCGACACTAAAGTTATTTAACAGCTACCTTAGTTGTATACAGTTAAACAAAATCACATAATTTCTCCTTTGTTTATAGGCTCCATAAACCTTGACCTTCATCATTGGTCCATTTTTTTCTGGAAGTGTTTTATGTAGATTTTAAAATCTAATAACACTTCACTATTTGGACCCAACAACCGCAGTCAGTAAAATGCCTCTTGGCGATATTACAAGAGTAAACATATTTAATATATACCATATAAGACAACCCAGCTTATAAAAGGACCGCTTTTCAAGACTCATCTTTTAGAAAAAGAGAAAAGAAAAGAAGTTTTATCACTGAATCTGAATCTCATGTTGATGGATTTATTTATTTCCAGGTATTTCTATAAGCGAATGATGTAGTGATGAAAAGACAGCGGCTTCTGTGTGTTATGAAGTATTTCTGTACACAAAAATAATAAATGTAGAACCGATAAGACATTATACTGTCTAAGCTTTATTTATTCCTTTTTGTAATTACATTCAGTTCAGTTTCCATTTTACTGATATATTAGAAAAATACACATATATAAATATTTATTTATACCTTTATGCACAAATAGATATGCAATTTAAAAAAGAAGAAAAACATGGGGAATGGGAAAAAATACTGCCAAATGTGATTATCTGCCACATAAAGTAGAAATATTGGAAAGTGTTATTGAGAACGGCAGAACTTGCTAAAGCGTTGTTTGTGGCACCAGAACTGAATGAGTATTTTGGAGAAAGAGCTCTGCTGCTTCTGGAGGGTGTTATGAAGATGGTGGTACTGACTGTCCAAGATGGATAAGAGCTCGTCCAGTGTCCTCCTGTCCCTCACTCAATAAAATGTATCCAGTCTCTGTCCGATGATGTCACCATCGTTACGGATCAGTCTGTCGTTCCTGGTGGCGTCCCTGAAACTGATGCTGCCTGAGGTAATGGTGTGCCTGTATATGCTTTTTTTGTGTTTGCATGTAGAAGGTCCAGAGTCTTACTTTCCCATGTTTCACAGCCCACATGTTGCTCAAAGTTGGTTATATTGAGTCCAAGTTCACATGGTTAAAATCACCAGTGACGATGATGAAAGCCTCTGGGTGTTTCTGCTGTAACTTAGCAACACTTGCATGTATGACTTCACATCCCGCTGCAGCACCAGCTGATGGTGGGATGTAGACATTAGTGGAGGAAAATTACCTCGGTAAATAATATGGACACATACCCGCGGCCAAAAGTTTGACGTCCGGGCAGCAGAGACGTTCTTTCATGGTAACATGTCCTGGATTGCACCACTCCTTCCATAATATTTTTGTTTGTATTTCCAGTGGTGAAGTATGAAAGGAACCTGCAGGACCAGTAAAACATGCGAAACAATCAAAATCAGATTCAACGTGATAATTTAGAGTTAGCGGAGGAAATAAAACGGAGGACAAAGAGCAGGTAAACACGATTAAAAAAAGTGAAAAGAAGCAAGGACAGCTGTTGTAACAGTGGCCTGACCTTCGGTGCCATCTTTTCTTTACTCATGCTGCCATGATCTTTTTAGATGCAAGAGGATTTGTTCTACTAAACCCTTTTCTTAGTGTTTTGACATTAACATTTAGCATGTGCCGTGACCCCTTTGTTATTTTTCTTTGTTTTTTAATTTCCGTTTCTCTTAGCATGCAGGGTGTGAGCTTGGAGCACGTTTGCTGGGACACCTACTTCTGGGAGGACTGTCCAGCTGTATCGAACACTTGAGACTAATAAATAATCTTTCTTACTGGAGAACATTGAACTCTAGATAGCTTTTAAAGTATTTTATAGCCTTTTCAGCCTGATGTGTTGCAGAATTGTTTCCATAAAAAAAAACTGCTTATGTTTTTCCCTCTTGGCCTTGTGTTAATTCACAAATGCTCCGGACCAACAAAGTGTGATTGAAAAGAAAAAAAAATTACATATACTTATATACATGCTATATGTAAGTATTAAAGCAGTAGCATTCATGCACAGTATATAAGCCTTTCATTTTAAAAAGCTTTAATAGCACATGAAGAAAAAAAAATGGCTCAAAATCTGAAAATGGGTTATGGATATGCAGATATATTACAAAGTGAATGGCTCAAAAACCTTACCATTTTGCTCACCAGCTGCTCTGGCTGTAATCCACCTGTCCATCACAAGCTCTATTTTATAGTCCCTTGTGAAGTCAGTATTTAAACCATGAACCATGGCTTTGACCTGGAAGTGTTGACTTGTGAATAGTTATGGGATACCAAGGGTAAGTTTATTGTAATAAATAATTGTGTCTATGTCAGCAGGTCAACTTTATTTCACTCAACCCCTATGACACTCCTTACTGGATCCTGAGATGCCCTTATTAAAACAGACATCACAACCCACAAGTAAAACTTAATGCCCTGCCATAATCTCCATGTCTTGCAGTCAAAGGGCAGTTAACATTTGTATTCATCAACATCCTTATCGTGCTGCACTTACTGCTAAGCCCTGTCTACAACATAGCAAAGTTTACTGCATGAAAGCTAAGTTTTTGTCTTTTCACCGTGAGAGAGCCGAGGCAGAGGAACATTGCCTGAGGATGTTTCATATCCCCACATCCCCGGCTGCACACTCTCTGCACCCCTCTTCATCTCCTTTTCTTAATCAGTCGTCTTTTCACTCTGTCTTACCATATCTCTCCCCTTTCCTCCCACCATGTCTCCCGGAGACCAACTTCTCCTTTCTCCCGCTTCTCTTTCTTTTCATCCCCATGTCTAATTCTTTTAACTTCCCGCCCTTTTCCTCCGTTACGTCTCAAAGCATGCCTTTCCTTCTCGTACGCTACTCCCCGTCTTTTTCTTCTTCATTTTATCCTCCTCTCTGCCAGTCTCACCGAGTGGCTCTCTCCCTGTCAGGCCTGGCAGCATCTAGAGGAAGAGGCTGCTCTGTCACAATGGACAGGCTCTGAGGAAGAAGAGGCAGAGCAAGTGAAAGTTGCAGAGCGCAGAGGGGGAGGGGAGAAGATGGGGAAGAAAAACATGACACAGAACAGGTGTACTGATGACAAGCCCCTTCATTGGGGAATTTTGTGAAATGAGGGAGTTAAGAACATGCAAGAGGGTGAAGACAGGGACACCAACAGGTATGCAGAAAATACTTATATACACACACACATATGTATGCATAGGTGTGCATAGGCTTAATTCACACACATCCACACAGACATATATGTCTGCATGTGTATATATATATGGTGTGTATATATATTGTGTATGAAACATCATGTGAATTGAAACGGGTATGACACTTGACCTCCTTCCCAACGGTTGGATCACAGCAGGCAGATATTTAATGACTAGATGTATAATTTACTACGTAAACTAAATCTCATCTGTCAGTTTAAGGGCATGCAGCCTCATGCTATGGGGATTCATCGAAAGACAGACATAAGCAGATCCTACAGACATGTAGGTGTGATTTCACAGCTCATGGTTTGCTCACAAGCTGGTTTGTGTAAGCTAGACTTGTAAGGCTAATGTTTTTATCCTTCAGACAGATCACAAACACACCATGTCTTCACTTGAATTGTTAATTAATAGTGTTCTTCTGTGCTTAATTCATTTACTGGATATTCGCTGATGGCACATTTGCTATTTTCCCCCTCTATGCATTTGAGTTTGAGGCTGTAAAGTTCCACTTTGTATTGGCGGCATGGTTAATACTCCTCCAGACCAAATGGCTGCATCTTGTCACAAGAAAGCTCCGATCACAGGACACAAAGACCACTAGACATATTCTATATTACTTTTCTAGCCTTTTGTTGCCTCTGTTCCAACTTTTCTGAGGCGTTTTACTGCCATCAAAGTCAGAAAGAGCTAATATTTTCCATGAAATGTTAAAAATAAATAAGTAAATAAAAAATCTTAACCCAATTGACCTAACACTGTCACTGCACTCCCAGGAGAAATATTGACTGATTTTTGGAGGAATAAGGTGAATATTTAAGATGGGAGCAACCAGAAGGACTTGCAGTACGCATTTGAAGGATATATTCAAGATGTCTTGCTCACTCTGCAACAAAACAATGATAAAATACGGATAGAAATAGAAGCTAAAGCTTACAGGTCGCAGAGCATTAGTGAACCACCGCATCACTTGGTGATCAAGACAGAGGACCACAAACTAAAGGAGCAACACTGTTCCTGTAATGCTGGGTAGGTACTTATTCACTACAATTATTACGAAGCAGAAGAAGTAGGCCTATATAACGTGTAACATTCAAGAGCATATTAGCTTGTCGAGATAGTCTAATCCACAGCCTAAAAAATAAATAAATAAATAACACTTCCTTCCAGCCTCTGAGGGTAACGCGAATCACTGTTACGTGATTCGCCCCAGGCACAACGTTTAACCACAACTATTAAAAAATAATGTCCAAACCAGCTCCAAATGAAGAGAGTACGCTATATTTATATTAAAGTCAATGGGGCTTTGTATGAAGTTGTCGAACATCTGGTGGGAACTATTCTGTGTTGTGCTGTGATTGACCAGTCTGCATTTTGGGGGCGTGGCTTAGCAATAGGTCAGTTGCTATCTCCAACTATACCCCAATACCTTTTTTCTGTCACAGTTTATTTCTATTCAGCTGCAGACATTTTAATTAATTCAAGAAAAAGTTCAAAAGTACAAAAAGTTTGTTTGGTTCTAAAACATGGTATACTATGGAAAATGCTCTTCTAAGTTTTTAGTGATCTTTTACTATTTGTTTACTCAGGCAATTCTGCTGTTTTCAGAGATTTTTTTTTTTTTGATTTACTATTTTTGGATCCCTAAGGGGGGCAGCACGGTGGCTTAGTGGTTAGCACTGTTGCCTCACAGCAAGAAGGTTCCTGGTTCGAGCCTCCACAGGG
>JBAMYA010020676.1:0-16750 GCA_037176975.1 Arrhamphus sclerolepis | reverse complement strand
TGGTTGTTTGTCTACATGTGGCCCTGCGATGGACTGGCGACCTGTCCAGGGTGTACCCCTGCCTTTCGCCCGAAGTGGGCTGGGATAAGCTCCAGCAGACCCCTGTGACCCTGCACAGGACATAGCGGGTATAGATAATGGATGGATAGATATTCATTTATTTATTTAATAACTGACACTGTCAGGTGTTATAAGCTGTATGCTGTCAGTCTGACAGCATACAGCTTCAGTGTTCCAATCAAAAACATTGAACAATACCCATGAAACAATGCAAACTTGTTTAACCGCACATGAGTGCTCTCAAATATAAATGAAAAGTTTAGAGCATTGCTGTCCAACATCGCCTTAAAGTCTTGGCGGCAGGCTGAGACCCCAACATTTTTTTTTCCTTTTTACCATGTAAAAGTACATCTAAGCAGACCTGGAGTCTCGAAACTTGGTCAGACAACTCCGGTAATGCAACGTCATCGACGTGGCACATTACATCATGGGCTCAAGTGCTGTATCAGGTTCCTAAAACCTTGGTCCTCAGCGACTGAAAATGGCTGGTCGTCAAATGCCATGAACTCCATAAGTTTCCTTGTAATAGCTTTGCTCTTTTCACTGCTCATAAGAGCTAACAGCAGGCCGCTGACTGGCTCTTTGCTTCCACTAGCTTTAGCCTTAGCTTGATTACTTTCTTAAAATGCTGCATATTCAGCGATCGGTCGGCTGGTCGATCATCGGTGCACCCCTAGTAATTAAATGAATTGTCCACACAGCCAGGATTCGTCAGTGGCCATCATTTATTCACTTGTGATTTCACTGCAGCTTAGCAGTCCCTGATACCCTCCAGTCTTTTTCAAGCTAATTATAACAAAAGGAGTCTGTTTACAAAGAAAAATCAAAATCCATGCCTCCAGGAGAACAATAGTTGTTTCATACACAATATGTAGAGACTAAAGACTGAAGGGAAGTTCAAATGGCACGAAAAGCATGCTGCTATTTATTTCTGATGTGGCACCATTCCAAGTCACCCCTGCCTCAGCATTGTGGGGATTTAACACTGGCAGGTGATGAGAATTAATCAGTTATAATGCTCTTATCATCAGAACTTAGAACAACCTCAGAAGCTCAGCTGAAAGACGAGTGTCAGTTCAGCCATGATGGAGACAGAGGTGCTAGTTTACAGTGATGCCACACTCTTTTTGAGAATGCAGTGAGATTAGGCACAGCATTTCCTCTGATGGAAGTGATATCCTTTCAACAAGTAGGCACTTTTGTATTGTTTTCACTTTAGAATCCAGTAAAAGATTTGGGGTTATCAGCTCTAGGCTTTCTGAGTGCACAGACTTTGAAATGCTAGTTTGTGGTAAACAAATGGTACATTGTGATGAGAAGCACATTGTGAGAGGAGCTATTGTGTGCATTGGGAGGCTGTTTGGAAACGAGAACCTTAACTGCAACCATGCAGCATGCACAAACTGTTGCAGGATTTTGTCTTATCTTCGGCTGATTTGGAAAAAAAAAAAATCCAATGTGCTTTTCTGTTCAGGCTCCAAATGAAGAGGCGGACACCATTAATCTCAGTCAGAAGGTGTCTATTGCTGCACCTGAGGAGACGGTACCAGCAGCAACAGAGGAGGAGAAATCTTTGCCCGAATGGAGTGAAAAAGTTGCAAGTGGGATCTTGACAGGTGAGGTCACATCCTTTCTTTAAAGCTAAATGTCTTTATGTTTTAGTTTGTTAGTCATCACCATTGAATTGCATTGCTTGTGAATTTCGGTCAGAAATCCAGACGGACTAACCATGTCTGATCCTGTCAGGTGCGTCCTGGCTAAGCTGGGGTTTGGTAAAAGGGGCCGAGTACACAGGTAAGGCTATTCACAAAGGAGCAACTAAACTCAGAGAACACATCACTCCAGAGGACAAGCCGGCCGAAGTCAGCCCCACAGTCACCAAAAGCCTCCATGTAGCCAAGCAAGCAACAGGAGGAGCTGTCAAAGTCAGCCAGTTTCTAGGTGTGTTGTTAATCTTCAGTCAGCATATTTTACTGACCTGTTGGTAGCTATATTTGGGAGTAGACCTCTAATTGAGTGGTGTTGTGTCAATGCAGTGGACGGGGTGTGTGCTGTTGCTAACTGCGTGGGTCGAGAGCTGGCTCCTCATGTGAAAAAACACGGAGAAAAGCTCATCCCAGAGTCCATGAAGAAGGACAAGGATGGACGTTCCAACATAGATGGAGCAATGGTGGTGGCTGCCAGTGGAGTGCAAGGTAGAGTGCAACTCATCTTTGTAGTCCCTAATTGCATTAAAATCTGTCCAACGTTTTGGACCAAATTTCTGTAGATTATATATAATGCGGTTTTGTTTATACTCTTTGTAAAATATTGTCAAACTGCAGCTCTTGAGTTTCATGTTTTTGCCGCATTGTCAAAATATATTTGTTTTCTTTTTGTGGCTTTCGGGTCAAGGGTGAGCTCTGTTGTTTTGGGATACACTGTGGAAGTCGATATTTTCCATTTTCTTTTTCTTTTTTTTTTCTAATAGCCATTTCATCCTGGTCAGGGTGACAGAGAGGTCTGGAGTCTGTCCCAGCTATAACTGGGTGAGAGGCTGCCAGAGGGTGTCATTTAGATACAGGAACAGAAACCCTTAGTCCTTTTGTATTTTGCAAATATGTGCCGCGTTTCATCTGAGTTGTGTCTGTAAGTTGCCAGTTTTTGCTTCCCGGCATGTTTAACTTACAGTTCATAGAGTTGCTGTCTTTGCTGTACTGAAGCCATGTGAACTCATGCAGCCATTCGTCATGAAAACTGCTTTTTCGTTTAGTTTTTTTTGTTTTGTTTTTGCTTTTTGTTTTACCAGCTATAGTTGAGTCAGGATGTGCTTTGTCCACTAGTACAGTGTTTTTCAACCCTGGGCTGTGTTCCAATATCCAGACTTTCCGTACTTGCCATACTTAGTTTGAGTACGTAGAGTGTTCCAATTACGATTGCGTAAGTGTACTGAAAGGACCCGGATGGTATACTCAAAACGGCCAAAACCCTGAGTGTGGAAAAAAATATACTTTTTATACTTGATGTCTGCCTTCTTAGCTATGTATCAAAAGAGGCGGAGCCAGGCGGACCCAACTCAGTTCGAAAAATAAAACAGATGGCTACTGTAACGTCAGCAATAGCAACTGGATTGGCTACAGCTCAGGAAACTTACAGATGTAAGTTACATTTTAGTAATTGCCTGTATTTCTGTGGTTCACTGTTCAAACAGTTTTATCGGGTGACAAGCCGTGGCGGCAATCGTGATGTAACATCCCGTAAGTGGACCATTGGTATGCGATTTGGAACTTCACTTACTTGCCGTACTCTCCGCACTTAGAAAATGTACTTCGTTTAAATGTACTCATTGAAGTATGGATATTGGAACACAGCCCTGTTCCTCAAGGCACACTGTCCTGCATGTTTTAGATGTTTCCCTGCTTAGTCACAATTGATTGGACGACCATTACCTTGTCTTCAAGGTCTACGCGAGTCTGTCAATGACTAATTAGAGGGAAGGGGAGGAGGGAAAGGACCCTGCCCCTCGCACTCATCATGCTGCAGGTGGCTAGCCAATGTTAGTGAGGGAACCGAGGCTTTCAGCAGGCATTGATATCTATGCTGCTATGCTAACTCCAGAATATTTAACCCTTCCACATAAAAAAGAAAGAAAATGTTGGCTACTAATTGGACATGTGGATGTGGAATTTACTGCACACTGCTTGAAGTTTAATTAGTCGCACATGTCCAAGCAGGTCTGGAATTTACTTGCGCTGACTCCAGATTTGGTTGCAAAATGCGAGCATTTAGTCGCAGTCTGGAACTCTGTAAGAGAGTGCTTGTTATTCTTTTTATTTATATATTCAGCTATTCTTTTCTTTCTGCATATATGCATAATATTTAGTGCCATTATCTGACACAACCTTTTAGAGTTAGATATACTTAAATATGCTTTTTAATCTTGAAGCCAATGTTTGTTTGCATGTGAGTGAGAGTGAATGTGTCCTTCACCAGCCCTCTTTGAGAGTCTGATCTAACATACTAACACCTGAAACCCTGGTTCTGTCAGAGAGGACTAAACTCACCAATGGTGAAGCATTGAAGGACAGGACAGACAAAGAGACCAGAAAGTGGAAGTGTGGTGTGTGTGTGGAGTAGATAAGTGAATGTGTAGTGGGTTGTATTACAATAAAAGGATAAACATAAGACAGATGGATG
The DNA here is from genome assembly GCA_037176975.1 of Arrhamphus sclerolepis. NCBI lineage: Eukaryota > Metazoa > Chordata > Actinopteri > Beloniformes > Hemiramphidae > Arrhamphus > Arrhamphus sclerolepis. The sequence goes on along the minus strand of JBAMYA010020676.1, from coordinate 12,514 downwards.
CATATAAAGTGTATAGAAAATACAGAAAATTGGTCAACAGAATACTAGAGGAGCTCTACTTAGTTAGGCAGTGTGTTTGTGCATGTGTGTGAGATTTGTTTAGGAGCTCTGTGGATTGTGTCTAAAATATTGATATCCCAGAAATAATCTATACCTATACTTGTGTATGCATATAGACGTACCTCAACATAGACATATGTGTGTATATAGATAGAATGTTCATTATCAGTTTGATTTAGCAGCTGTTATGAATTCATGTTTGTATATTATGCAGTCCCCAGTAACAAGAAGACAATTAAATAAATATAAATACACACACATACGTCTGCGCAAACATAATCACAGAAGATTATAAACATATATATGTACACACAAGCATACGTATGTTCATGTCTATATGTGTGAATGAATATTCATGGTGATTCTATATTTTTTGCCAGGAGTTGTAATACACAGTGACAAATCTTTATCAGGACTCTTTCTCAGGTTATGGGAAGCTGTTTTTCAGCCAATGTTTCTTTATAAGCACATTAAAATGGTCACGTTTGATTAAAAAGTGGTGAATTCTTTTGAAAAATGTGTGGGGATTTGTGTTTTGTTCAGGATTTGCAACCATGTGGACGGGTTTGGAAGTAGCAGCCAAGGACATAGCTACAAATGTTGCAGCAGAGACCGTCACCACCATAAAGCATAAGTAAGATCATTGCTTACCTCCATCACTGTCACAACTTGCTAAACTTCTGATGTTTGTGTTGGAAATGACCTCTTGCGATACAAGCAAAACTAAACATGAATTAATTTTCAATTTACTTCACAGATTTAGGGGCCTACAAAGCACCTAATGAGAATAAGCATAATTTTTCCTGATTATATGCAGCTCTTTAACTCGTCACTGCACTAATCACAGACATGACATACTGCATGTCTCTCTAATGATTTAGTGAAATGTACTCTTGAGACCTCTGCTGCACCAGTTCACTTCCCTTCCTTGTGTTCTAATTCATATCCTTACGCTGTTTCCACTGATTTCTAAGAATATTTCTGATGGAAATCTCAAAATGTCTAATGTTACTTTCCTGCATGATTTTACGATCTTGTTGTACTGTATGAATTGTGTTATGTTATGTGTTCTAGCAACAGTGGCATATATATGCACATAATGGAGTTTATTATTTATTTACGATTGTAATTGTAAATTCTGAAAACATTCGACAGTATAATTGAAATTTGCTTTACCATTCTTCTTTCAATATATGATTATATTCTGCCTTTTTAGGAAATCAAGCATGGCTTTGCTATGAATATAGGGATTTTAATCCATGTGAAGAAGGACTGGTTGGCGGTTCAACCATTGATTTGGTTCTATAATTAAATTCTAAATTGAATTTGTTTAATTATTACATTCAGGTTATGGCGTACAGTCTTACCTTTATTCCAACTTATACACTAGTATGGGTGTGATCCTTGCATGGACATTCTGCATGTCATCCTTGCAGTCCTTGCTCTGCATATTAATTCATTCTTCGACCTCTTGCTCTGGCCTCTCACTAATCTGATAAAGGTATGGGGCAGCTGCAGGACAAGCCACGGACCACGCTGTAAATTCTGCCATTAATGTCGGTATCACTGCCTTCAATATTGACAACCTGGGGATCAAAGCTGTGGTGAAAAGGACTGGAAAACACACGGCGCAGGCCATTCTGGAAGACTACAAGCTTCAGGAAAAACCAGAGGGTGGCAAGCAAGTGGAGAAGTTGCAGAAATAATATCCTGCCTCATTACCTTAGCACTGCCTTAAAAGTTTGTATTTACTAATCAAAGAAATCTATATTTAATATTCAGTATTTATGATTAAAAAAATGTCTATTTACAATATAATTACTGTGATATGCATATATAGTTTGATACAGGTTGTGAGCACTTTAATTTTTATTTTATATAAGTAGATTGACCTAAATGTGGAGAAAATAATTATATAAATCAAACAAAAATATTAATATATTGAGTACATTGATTAATTGCATAACATGCTTGTATTCTCATTAAACATGATGGTAACAGTTTAACTTGGCTGTTTGTAGTTACAGAACATTAAACTGCTTTTTAAGGACACTTTTATAATCTTTATAAAGCATACAAATGTTTTGATTTATTTTTTCAAAGTATGCTTTGAATGAATGATGTAAGACAATTTTTCTGGTTTCAAATTTGATATGTTGCAGAAAAAAAATCATCAGCTACAATGTTTTTGCTGTAAAATCTCACCTGTTAACTGTGCCTACAACTATCAAAGAAAAAAAACCTAACATTTTGTAAAAATCAAGCTGTAAAGTATGTCATCTAGATAAATTTGTCCTCATCATAGATTTTATGACAGAATTAATAAATTTTAATGCTTCTCAAGTTAAAGTGGAGAACTTCTCAAATATTTAATGTATAAATATTTGATCAAATCCAACCTCTATGCAACGTTTCCTTTTTTTCGCAAAAAGTCTGTCTCTTTAAGTCTTGTGGTCCTAATTATTGGTGCTATAGTTGCCCATTAAGAGACAAATTATCTTTTGCAACAAGTGTTCATTTAGGAAAGGGCAGCGTGTTTGCTCTTATATTTCTCTGCCATTGACTTTCTAGGACAGTTAGATGTCAGTTGTCTGAAACATTAAATGTTACAGAAAATTTGATGGGAGATGAAGAAAATCTGTATAGAAACTGGGTCATTCAAGCTGTTTACCAGCTGCATTTCCAGGTGTTTGAAACATATATTTGAAACTTTTAATTATACCATCTAGGACTTGGGTAAAAGAAAAACACAAAATGCGGATCAAATGTTTTATGCAGAGAAATGAAAGTTTATTTTTGAAATAGTTTTATCACATTTTTGATGACATGTTTTCAATTGGAAGCAACAAGGGACAACATGTTGCATAATTAAATTCCTGAGGCAGTAAATGAGGAGAGATTCACTAATCCATGACATTCTATATGGACAAATTCTGCCGAAGTTCTTTTAAGAATAAGAAAATGAATCCATGCTTTCGGGTCAGAATGTGGATTTTTATTTATTTTGGTATAAGCTGCAGTAGTGTGCATGGCATAGGTAGCTTTCAAACTGAATGAGCTAGTGATGCTTTTGATGTGTTTGCTGCCATATAAAGATTTTTTACTCCCAGAAGGCTGTGATCATTATAAAAAATACTGCAAATAAATTAATTAATTAATCTTTTTCAGACAATACTTCCGCAGCATGGTTCTGTGTTCAGAGTCCAGATGCATATCAGTTTACCTGCAAATCAGGCCTGAAAATTACAGATTGTGAAACCAAAAAAAGCAGCAGAAGTTCCAAACTATAAAACAGCAAAAATGACTAGTGTGGCTTAAAAACAGACATTTTGGTCTTAAGTTACATTGCTTGAATTAATCTAAACATAGGCATAGGATACATTTGATATTTTGTATTATTTTTTTTTCATCCAGTGGATTTGAAGGCTTTACATATCAAATAAGCCATTGTGGCACTGGCCAAAACATATGGAAGCCCAGGTGCACACCATTCATGTCAGCTTTCTGCTGATGTTGAGAGCCAGCAAAGGGGAAATGAATGGTAAACCACTTTTGATGGAGGTCCATCATAAGCACACAATTGACCATTTGTGAACCAGGTAAGTAAGGATTATAAGAGTTTATTGTTAAGTACATGATAAATGTATCCGTTGAAACATCTGCTGGACAAAAAAGTCCAGTCAGTATTGTGAAAATGAAAGTAAACCCTTTTTCAATTCTTAAGAGATTTGTGCTCGCAAGGTGTTTTATAGTAGCGACAGTAAATTGTCACTTCTGAGCAACAACACGACATATTGCATTGTGCCATTTTTCATCAGCTCTTGCATGAGTCATTAGCTTGTAGAGCTAACTTTGGCATTAATAACTTTGTTTTCTGTATGACACCATCACAAACCTGAGCATCAACTTGATAAGCCTTCCAAGCCAGCAATAACTATAACTGCTAAATATATATGTACATATATATATGTATATATTTTACTTATTTATTTTTTTTAAATTTAAATGTACTTTCGTGGCATGCCATACTCAAACATTTAACATGCAAAGACCTGTACAGCCGTCCCCCCTCCCCCTTATTTTTTTGCAATTTCTGAGCAATGAGTGTTATGACCTTGAGATGAACCTACCAGGATATCCATTCCTGGAAAGATTGGCAGCGGTCTTGAACATTATCCACTTGTAAATAATCTCAGTGTAGAATGATGGATCCTCAGAAATGGCATCCTAACCCTTCCTAGATTGATGGGCGACAACAATTTCTTCTTTTTTTGGGGGGGGGGGGGGTCATGATGTAATATACAGTTGAAACTGTTTTTCCTCATAGTTCTTCTGGAAGCAATGAAGACGGATTTACTTTTTCATGCTTTTTATTATTTTATGTTAAATTTGCGTACATATAAATTGTGTAAATCCAACTCACTTCATCAAATTACAGCAAAGCTGCTTATGCTCTAAATGTTAGAAAAAGAAATGCATATAATTTGCAGAGATGAAAAATAAACAACATTTGAATCTTTTCTGTAATAGGTGACCTTACAAAATTGAACATATGATCCATTGTTCAAGTAAAACTGTACGGTTAAACATACCATTTCAGGTGAAAGAATGTCCAAGAGACTGTCATCAAGGAAGGCATCACCATTACCCGAAAACAAATCCAGCCATAAGAGGCTCACGATGTCACTTCTTGAGCAAGTGAATTACACAAAACGTCAGACACTGGGTGAGTTCCCTTTCCAGGTGTCAGGTCAGGAGAAAAGGGCATTGCACTTAGAGATAGTGGGTTAAATTGTTGGTGCTGTGAAGATACATGAAGTGAGGTTCATAAATGTAGAATGTTGGTTCATCCTGTCACTTTCCACAAACTGAAACGAGGCAGAGAGAAATTGATCTTGGCACACTGGCAGCATTTGTTCCAGGGGAACGGTCGATTTGTCCAACGATATTGGTGGCGTGTGGACTGCGGTCAGGTTGTCAGTTTGACCAAACATTTGATCCATTGTCAGGGCTATTTATTGTAGGTGGCTGATTTACTTGCGTACAGATTCTCTTCTGAGTGCTCCTTTCAGTGACATAGTCTGAAAAAAATGTGCAAAGTGAATACTACAATGTACCAAAAATAATTTTACAAAAACGTCCTTTACTGCCTCTGGGCAGTTGTTTTTTATTTTTATTTTTTTTCTTTCCAGGTAGTCTTCTTTGGATTGAATATCACAGCCTTCTCAACTGCTGCATTAACAATTAAGGAAAACTTGATTTTAAATAATTTAAGGGTACTAAGCTTTCATTCCTGCCATTAGGATGCATTCAACCCACTGCAGACAGGTGTGCATAAATACATTTACAGAGAACCATTGACTATTGATAAATGCTAGATGACATCTTTATTTGAGGGAGAATACATACATCTATTACATGAAAATTTACTGTACATGACAAGTTATTATTGATCACATAACTAACCTGATTCTCCTGAAAATCTTAAGTGAGGCCCAGTTCTACAACACAAAAGAAAATATTCAGCAGATGAAATTAACTGCCTGCTATTTTATGCTCTGATAGAACAATCTAAAACCGACCAAAACCCAAACTGCTGAAGGTGATCAGATTCCTAAAGCTTACTTTTCATCAGACATCAGAAAAATTAGAAATTAAAATCTCTAATGACAGAATAGCAATAATGATGGTTGTGGAAAGCAAATAATCATGCAATTGTCATAATTATTTATATTCTAATAGTTTTACTGACTTGAATATTTAACAACTAAAATGTTCCCTTCATTTGTTCAGTATATCCATATGCTACAGAAAAAAAGACATCAATCTCATGATAGCTGTACATCAAGATGAGGATGAAAAGCTTCAAAGATAAGAACCAAGTTTTTCCAAGTTAAGCGCTTCCTTGTCTATTTTATGAGCTTTTACAGAAGGGATATGGCCTGATCAGCAAAATATTTAACCTTCTAACCACTGAAGGTAACAGTTATACCTTTAACGGAATAGCTGGATAAAAGCCCAACAATAATGTATGTGTTGGCATCAGGATGAACAGATTCAAAAGTGCTGATAGCCATAAAAAGTGGGAATGAGTCCAGGATCTCCTCTGCCGCTTTGAAGAAATTTTATGTACAGAACATACAACCAAAAAAAGAAAATGCATATCACCCATCCGGTGGCCATCTGCTCGTGGTTATTGGATTCCTAGTAGTTGAAACTTTCTCAAGCTTCAAATTTACATGAGTGTTTCATAGCAGATGAGATGGAAACAATTAATTACCCACACCTGCTGATGTTAAGATAGATAGAAGATAGATTTGATTATTTGTTGTACTTTTTAAAGTTTATTTATACAGTAAAACTATCCATTTTCATTTGTTGCCTCAAGGCAACGCTGTGCAGTTAGCATAATTTTTTTCAGGCAATATAATGCCCTAGCATGTAGAGATGTATTTGTGTGCATTTATATAATCATAGTCAATGTTTTTTTACTGAACAATCTAGTGATAATTTCAGGACATGGACATAAAAAAATTTTATGGAAGGAAACCAAGGGAATGTGCAGTTAGGGACATTCCCTCAGAAAGTGAGGACGGTGAGCTAGGGAGTAACAGTGAAGAAGAAGTGGAAGAGTGGATCTCTGAATCAGGTTTTAGGGTCATTTAGGAGCTCAAGGGTCAAGGGTTAGTTGGTGTGTGCGCGTGTGCAAATCTTCCTGTTGCATTTTCTTCTTTCCAATGAATTTGAGCTGTTTGATCCAGGTGGTCATCTTGGACTGGAATGGGAGATGTGCGTCCTTTCTTCATCTTCATCTGTGAAGGCACTGGCATGGAGCAGAAAAACCAAATGAGGCTCTATACATTCAAGTCTCACACTGCAGAGGGCCTCTGCAGGCGTGGTAAGAGCCTGGAGAAGAAGACAGGTTGTCCCAGCCAGTCCATTGCTAGACATGTGAGGAAAAGAGGAAGAAAGGACGCAACTTCCATTCTTGTCCTGAGTATTGGGACAGGACGCCTGTCTGAATCAAACATCTCACAGGCGGATCTTTACTGGGGACAAGGGATGATGCAGGGTGCCAGGGTGCAATGGTAAACCAAAAGCATGTGCCGCAAATGCAATGTGCACCTCTGCTGGTGGTCAAATTTTATGACTGATATATTATTAGAGACCCCAAAGCTCCCCCAAAAGAGGTTGAAATATTTCCCCCCCAAAATTAAAAAAGTCATGCAGTACAGGGTAATTTTTAAGCAGAATAGTTGGAACGCAGAAACAGCCTGCTATGCTTAACATAACCAGTTATTGAAAAGTATTAAAAAATTGTCATCTTTAAACATGTTAAAGTTAATCAGCCTACTGCGGATAGAAGCTAACGCTGTGCTTTACGAAATGTATCTGCTTTTAAAGTGAATCAAATGAACTTAATATTAGTTTTCTCGGTTTGTTAGCTTATCTGCTAGCAGTTGCTATGGAGATTTGTAGCTGCCAGCTACTAAATTAACAGCTTTAAGCGTTTAATTGAACACCCTCATGATTTATAAATTGACGGGTTAGTAACGCTTACACATGAAAAGGACTTTTATTTTATTTGTAAAACCTAACAGGAGCGCACATCATGCTAACACGCAGCAGTGTAGAGGTGTGCGCGCGCTCCTACACTAACGTGCATGAAACAGGCTGACACCAGAGCGGTCCGGTAAATCACTGCAATAGAGCAGCAGGAGTAGGGGAGGGTGGAGGACACCGGCTGCCCTGCCTCCAATCTTCCTGCGAGCACACAGTAGAGCAGACACACGGCAGGAAGGCAGGGCACCATCACAGGGGCAACAAAGGGACGCATATGGTTCATCCAAGGCGTCAAATAAATAAAAGATTATCCAAGACGCGTGCTTTTCTAGACACACGCTGACTGCATATTTCCTCACCTCGAAGGTAAGAGATTGCACCGAAATTTGAAAACAGTTCTCTTTAGCGTTTACCTTTAAAGAAAAAAAAAAACGTTCAATTTTAAACACAATTTCTGTCCTGAACCTTCAAGAAGTCTCGTGTTGTTTTTTATTTTTTTTAATTATCTGCTCTAAATGTAGACTATGTGAATTTTTTGAAGATTCAATTGAGACACACCAGGGAGCACAGGCTAAAATGGGTGTGACAAGCTTCTTCATTATGTGTTTAAGAGGAGCAGTTGCAGCATCATGGCTTGGATGCTGTAGCAGGTGTTATGTATCTGTCTACATGTGTGTGTGTGTCTATCTATCTATATATATATATCTATCTGTAGATATAGATATCTGTGTGTGTTTGTGTATATTTCTAATGTGCAGACACATTGCATAATCATTCTAATATGGAGATTATCATATTTCATATAAACATTTTAAAAGATCTCCATCCTTTATTTTAGACTGTGATAGCACAGCACAAGTATGGAGCTGGAGCACTTTGATGAACGGGACAAGGCCCAGAGATACACCCGAAGGGGTTCAAGAGGGAATGGGCTCCCCAGTCCCACTCACAGCGCTCACTGTAGCCTGTACAGAACCAGGACACTGCAAGCACTGAGCTCAGAAAAGAAGGCCAAGAAGATTCGTTTCTACCGCAATGGGGACCGCTACTTTAAAGGCATTGTGTATGCCATTTCTCAGGAGAGATTTAGGTCAATAGAAGCGCTCCTTGCTGACCTCACAAGGTGTCTGTCAGATAATGTCAACTTACCCCAAGGAGTGAGGACCATATATACCATTGATGGGTCCAGGATTACCAGCATGGATCAGCTGGTGGAAGGTGAGCATGAGATGTATGACATGAAATCAACCATTTTAACAAGTCAGAAAAACATGCATGACCTCCTTAGTCTTTAAGATAAAAAACTACTCTTTCATAATATTGTGATCTTGGGCTTTATATATAATCCTTTGTTTTTTTAACTTTTATTTTGGTGCTGATATGAAATCTGTTGATGTGTTTAAATTTTTCTGCAGGCGAGAGCTATGTTTGTGCATCCATAGAGCCCTACAAGAAGTTGGACTACACAAAGAATGTCAATCCCAACTGGTCACTTGGTGTCAAGACCTCTGTGTCTGTCCGTGATCCTTCTTCTCTTGGTAGTGCCATGGCCGGATCTGCAGAAACCAAGGAGAGCAAAGACTTCATCAAGCCCAAACTAGTAACAATTGTTCGCAGTGGAGTAAAACCTCGAAAAGCTGTACGGATCTTGCTCAACAAGAAGACTGCACACTCCTTTGAGCAAGTAATGACTGACATCACAGATGCCATAAAGCTCGACTCTGGAGTCGTCAAAAGGCTATATACTGTTGACGGCAAAATGGTAGGTAATAAACTTTCACGTCTGCTCTTTGTAAGACTTTACTTATTATTAACACTTCTTCCAACTGGTGTAAAACAATCAAATGACTCGCTGGCTTTGTGAGTCTGAAACATAATCAAAAAGCTACCCATCTTACTAGTTGCACACATTATTCTGTCATGTCATTTGACAGAACTGATGGCAAACTTTTAATGTTAGTTGCAGAGAATGCTTGATGAACTTTTTATATTTATATTTGATACTGTCTTATTAGGGCTGGGCAGTAAAACAATAACAATATCTGTAACGATAGACAAGTGATCAATATCAATAGAAAATGCGCCTAATAGAATGTTCGATAATTTCACTGAACTCCAATCCAGAACCGCATGGCATTCTGGGGGATACAGGCAGAGAAAAGAAGTCTCAACCTTTCACGGCTCAGCTAAGCAATGTTGTGGCATCAACAAACTCACTCACTCTTTGGTTAGCTAGCAACAACCTGTTAAGTGACATGCACAATAGCAGTTTCATGTGCGAAAACGAGTGCGACAGCACAAGAGGAAATTGTGGATAAAAGAGGAAAAGTCACGTCATCAGTTTGGCAGTATTTTGGATATTTTAAGTCCGACAAGAGTCAGACCGATGTGGTCTGCAAACTTTGCAGGGTCGTCGTCCCTACCAAGTCTGGCAATACAACAAATTTATTTTACCACCTCAGCCGCTCTCGTCCGTTGGAGTGCAGCAGCATCAAACAGTCACAGTGTTCGACATCTGCCAGTATAGGTGGAACATCACACAAGTGGCAACAGACCACCATTGAAAGGTACTCGGCAGCAGTGCTATACAGTAAAACATCAAAACATTATAAAGCAATAACGTACATGGGCGTATAATTTAGTGAAAGGCATGCAATATACAGACATGATAAATAAACCCCGCAATTGTTTATGTGTCAAAGATGTTAATTCTACCTCAGGTGTACACTAATTTCTTATTTACAAACTACTTTGCAGGTTTTGTTTGATTAAGCGTTTATTTAATGTCTATTTTTGCACATTAAATGGTATGTTGGTTTATTTGACAGTTTTTCATAGCTGTGTTGACCTCTTTTTATGGTTAAAGGTTACGTTTCAAAGTATTTAAATTCCACCCTTTTTTTTCTCCTGATCTTTATTTCAAATAGATTTTAAAAAAAAGACAACTAATCAATAATTATCGATATTAACTGATTTAAAACACTTGTATCATGATACATTTTCAGCCATATCGGCCAGCCCTAAGTCTTATGTAATTCTGTTAACAGTCAGCATTGTTGTCAAAGTTAATCTCTTCTTAGACTGAATGGTATCTTAAAATTAATGAGTGCAGAACAGTAAAAAAAACCTTTGGCTCCTGAGAATTCAGTTGTAATATTCCTTTTTTTCCCCTTCCAGCACTGAAAGATTTATAGCTAATAATTGTGAATGATAGTGTTGAAAAAGTCAGTGTCATAATTTCATTTTGCTTTTTTTATTACACCTGAGAAAATGCGGTGAAGGACATTACAAATGTCTAACCACTATGAATGTGATGTGGAGACGGGCTTTGTCCACATCAACTCTTTCTTGGTACTGTCCCACACATTTGGCACATTCAGGCAGTCAGGGTAGACATTTGCCAAGGGTTTAGTAGAACTTTAATGTCTCTGAGAATTGCTTCCTTATCCAAGGAGAGAGGTAGCCCAGTAGGTTGAAAGTCACCAGGGAATATTTGCTAAATGTATTATGAGAAATAGGTTTCTAGGACTCATCTCATATTTCTACCAATAGTAGCGCACTATTAAATAGAATCATATTGAGCTGGCTCCAAACAGATAATCTGATCAGTGATTTGAAACCTAAATAACAAGATACTTGCAATCCTATTTTCAATTGCAAACAGGGAATTAAACTTTACTGACAGTAGTTATTGACATGATTTCACATTGAACCAAGAATTTTCACAGACAGCCATATTGTTATATGATGGATTGCCTTTCTCTGATAGTTGTAGCAATCATGATGCATGCAGATATACATGAACTATGTGATAGCTGCACAAGCTGTCACATAGCTGGAAAGCATCTTCAAAAATTCTGTCCCGTTCATGCTTTAGTATCAGTTGGCTGTGACAGTCTCTATGGTGAGTGGTTGCTAAGGAACAGTTTCTGCGGCAGAGCAGTGCAGTAGTGATGTCAGAATTGTAGGTGTGCTGGGAGAGAGATCACAGATGCACTTCTTGTTCTGTCAGGCTACATATGGCAGCAATACAGAACACATGGCTGAAGTATATTCCCACTCTATAAAAGTATAAAGAGGCAACAACTGGGGGTTTTCACAACAGTAAACAAATCTGCATAGCATGTTTGAACAAAAAGTTGTGATAGGTTTTTATGGGCTTACATATATTACTAGAGGTTATCGTTGCTGCTTAATTTTCATGGTTTTTAACATCATCTGTTCCAAATAACTGCAATTACTCTGTGTGTTATTCTTTCTCTGCTCGATATACTTTTGGCCATATTGTGCTTCCAGATGGCGAAATAAGCACCCACTGGCATCAAAAGGCCTGTTTTCATGGGTATTTAGTCTTCAACAAACATGCTGCTTGTGTTTTTGGACTTGAAATATTAGTCGTTGTTGTCTTTTTGACTAAATCAAGATTTTGGACGTATTCCATCACAGTTGATGATTTTCCTGCAAGCATTATGGGTAGATTTATTTATTTATTTATTTTTGAGTCATGGTTCTATTTGTGGATCCCACCGCTACTGTCACATTGTGATGGCATTGTACTATCATAGACAGTATTATCCATGTGGTAAAAGGAAACCAAAGTTAATTTTCTTGGGATACACATAATAAACCTTAAGTGATTCATTTCAGATAATTATTATAATAATAATAATAATAATAATAATAATAATAATAATACATTTTATTTGTAGCGCCTTTCAGGTCACTCAAGGACACTTTACAGTATAAAACACAATAAAATAAATAAGACAACAATGAGCACAACATTCAAATCACAGGAAATAAAAGTGCAGTTATGGACCGTATGCTGACTGAAACAGATGAGTTTTGAGTCTGGATTTAAATTGAGGCAAAGAGTCAATATTACGGATGT
>JBAMYA010020625.1:0-16754 GCA_037176975.1 Arrhamphus sclerolepis | reverse complement strand
TGTCTGGTTAGAGCCTACGAATTTTTATAAATGATACCCCTGTGGTTTCAAGAGGAATTCCACCACGTGGCATGGCTCCATGAGGATGTCATGCGACATTTAAAACAGCAATAAGGTTGATTGTTTAACAAGTTCTTTTTTTAAGGCGTTTGACACATCAGACATAACGCCACAAAAATTACTCAATACTGTTCTCATTTCTTTCAATTTATCAGTTGTTTCTCTCTGATTTTGCAGAACAGCATTCCTCACCACCCATCCTCCTTCAGACACTTCATGCGCTTGGGGCGTGGTCTCTGTGGTTGCCACTGTTAACCAGTAACATTGATTGGCTGCCTCATTTAAATACGCATTGACGTTCATGAGTTGCATTGCTTATGGTTGAATGTGGGCGTGTTGAGGGCAGGACAGGAGGAACCTTGTACGCAAATATTGAAGCGCAGCTGTGATTTATCAAGGAGAAATTGGTTGCTGGTGTGCGTACGTAGGGTTTGGTAAATCGGGACTTTTTTGGTCGTACACCATTTTTGGCTTTTGGCCGTAAGTACACTTTTAGTATAGATCCTACGCAATGTTTAGTAAATGAGACCCCTGGAAAGTGCAAATGCAGTGTAAGATATAATCAGAATCAGGATCAGACAGACAGGATGCATCATGATTAAGTTCTGTTTCTGTGTCCATAAGTGATTGTTTAGAGTTGTGATGGCTGTGTAGAAAAAGCTGTCTCACTGCCATCACAACTCTAAACAATCACAGCGCTTGTATCGCAGATAGCAGTGAGATTCATACAATGCAATCCCCCTGGCACAAATTTGATTCAATAATCGGAAAAGAAGCACTCAACTTGGCAGAGGGCAACTATAAGCCATGCCCCTGAGATGAATGAACAGACTTTGTTAATATCCCCACAGTGGCTGGTTCATAGCAATGGCCAGGCTCACATGACAGGTAGGGCACCAACACGTCACTATTTGGATAGGGTGCAGTAGAGGCAACGTTCAGTAGACAATGCACTTACAACCATAGGCTACAGTCTTGTAGCGAACATGATACACAATAAATGGTACTTAACTTGCTAAGCTCCACAATGGCTCAATTACAGCACAGCAGCACACACAGAAGGCCAGATGTCACATGGCATTCCACACAATGGTTACCCGTGTCGGATTGCTCTTCTCTCGTGGGCAGCTGTCATGAAACCTTCCACTGCTGCCGACCAGAATCTGCTTAAACTGTGCGCCATGTTCAGCTCCCAGCACCAGTGATCACAGAGCATGTAAATACATTGTCACTCATTCATCAAGCATCCACACACAAGTGACTATTGACTATTTAAAATGTCGCCTGACTCACACCTATAAGGACTAATTATTTAAGCGTGCCCCACCTAGTATGTAGGCAGAGTCCCAACAGGTAAGTTAACACACCTCTTTTGTCTTCTTGATGTCAGCTGTAGGTGTATGTGTTTTTGTTTTTTTTCTGCACCTCTTCCCAAAGCTGTCCACCACCCTCATCAAAACCTCTGGCTGATTGTTACAGGTGACACATATCCCAGGGGCCATTAAGGCCATTGGCAGACACAGGTAGATGTGGCCTTTTTGGCCTGAAAGGCAGAAGTGGCACCCATCAGTTTGCTTCATCCATGTAAACCTCTCTGTCCATGAGGTCAAGGAGCAGCTCATCTTCAATGGACATGAAAAGCTTGTCATCACGCTGTGTTCTTTGAAATATATTTTTGCTTATAGATTACCTTATAGTTGTGACTGACTCCGGAGACAATTGGTAAGCAGTGGGGAGACTGAGGATTGTCAATCTTCCCCTTCATCACTGTCAAAATGATAACATTCAGTGTTTTGTTGTCAACCTTTTTATCACTAGTTTGAATTTGTATGCAATGGATTTTTATGCCTTTAACACGTGTGATTTGGACACTGATTCCTGTGGACTTTGTTTAGTTTAAAGTTTAATTACATATTTGTGGGTCGCAAGAAGACAAGCTATGTTTGACATGGACACCTCCACTATTCTGGATTGGCAGAGAAAGAAGGTGCTTATTTTTTAACAGGAAATCGAAGGTGAGCAGCATGGAAGATAGAAGGGGAAATGGAATGTGACAAGGAGCAGCACGCGGGTTAGGGTTAGGGTTAGGGTTAGGAACAGCACAGGAAGGGAAGAGGAGAAGAACCTCGAGCACTCCAAGGGCTGAACCATTGGGTTGGCACGCACCACTGTGAGGAACTTTGTAGATGAACCAGGTGCATGTTTGTTTGTTTTTTTGCATGTTTTGCATGGTGTTTCATTACATTGCATTTTTTTGTCCAGTCCTACTTTGTCTTTTGGGTGTACTAATAACTGCCTAATAACTGAGCCTTGTGTGTGGTTTAACTGCTGTGTGGATGTGATGTTCCTTCATGTTTCATTGTATAGGTTCTGTTATTACTCAGATGTATGGTATGATTATTTTGTCTCTGTCTTTCTCATCAGGTTTTTTTGTGTGTTTTGCTTTTATTTTTTTCCTTAATCTCTTTGTTTTTGACTTGTTTTGCTTTATTTATTCCTTTGTTTATTTTGGAGATTGGAGATAAACTGTTTCACTTAACCTTGGTTTCCCTACTATAATGGATTATGTTGGTTTGAACAAGTTACCACTTTTTTAGACTGGAAAATGGCAATTTTACAAGCTTTTACTTGTTTGAAAATGTATGCAATATTATTTACCTTTTTTAGAGCCCCATAATAATGAATTAATTACACTTTGTTATAGTTGTTTACAGTTGAAGCTGACGAAGATTGAAAATGGAGGATATGGGACCTTGTGCTGTTCTTTGTAACATGATCCAACAATAATCAACTTTTCTTCTAAGGTGTTCGGGAGGTTGAGGTTGATGCCACAGGAGGTGTTAAGATATGAGAGGCTGACACAAGCTCCATGAGAACCTCTCCAAGTTCCCTTACTGTAGCTTGTGATTATCACTGACTGAGATTTTGGGTTAATGGTAAATGGTTTAAACCTATATAGTGCTTTCCAGCTGTATTCCTACAGCGCCAAAACGCTTTAGACTACACATCCTCCCCATTCATGTGCACATTTATACACTGGTTGTCGGTGGAGCTGATATACAACAGCGTTGGCCAGACAACCGAGAGAAACCAGGGCCTCAGTGTCTTGCCCAGGGACACAAGAGGAACTGCGGCTCAAACCACCAACCTTCAGGTTCATGGCCAAACGCTCGACCAAATGAGCCACCTTTCCCTTCAACCTTTTTGAAAAGCAAGTGTTGAAAAAGCAAGCCGTACACACCCTGCAGTCTCTGCCACAACAACCTGAGGCCTGGATTGTAAAAGTGTACTGTTCTGAATTCTTTTAGCCTTCTCCGATGATGATGTCCCAAGCCATTTGCCCAGCAATTCAAGCTCCTCTTTGGCAGAGAGCTTTAAATTGTCAGTTAATCTGATTAAAGATGCATTGCAGGCCCAGTAATTCTCTGGCTTGTCAACTTCACCAGCAGCAGCCTGGACTCAACAACTCATGTCACATCAGGCAGGCCAGCTGACAGTCTTGCCTGGGCCCAGGACGAGATAATGTTAGATGCCCCCTACCCCCGTTTTACTGAAAAATTAAATGAGTCCAGAAATTAGCATGAAATAGCGTCAATTAAAAAAAACAAACAAAACAAACAAACAAACAAAATAAAACGAATAAGAATTAGTCTACCTCGCTGGATCACTCGCTGGATTTTAAATCACAACAGGAATCAATAAATATCAGAACAGACTTTGTTCATTCTCAGTTTTACAAGACAGTAGAACTGTGGAAAATAAATCTATGATATAAAATCTTTGATAGCCACAGTTTTTACCATTTTAATGAGAACCATTTTGCTGCAACATCAAGCCCCGCCCACATCCAAGTCAGCCGTTTTGTATTATTTAGCCCCTACCCCAACCTTCCTATCATCTAACCTTCATCCTATTTCTAACCCTAACCCTCCAACTAACCCTTCCCTTACTCTAGATGAGCTTGACGTCAAGCCCCGCCTTCCCATGGGGTGCAGCGAGGTCTACTTGGTTTATCTGGCGTTCTGTGGTATGGCGTCTTTCTCTCTCTCCCTCTGCTTCCCTTATGCGGTCGGGAAAAAAAAGCTTTCTCACCCTCATGTGAGTTACTGTGCACTCTTGGCTGCTCGTTCTAAAGATTTTATTTAACTCGCAGGCATCAGAGAACCGCTATCTGAATGGGAGACTTCAGATGTTTGCCAATGGACGTTAGCTTTAGAGCCAGGCAGTTAGGTTCCGTTACAAGGCTGATAAACGCTATACGTTAGTTCCCGCTTCACCATCACCACCTTCTTCTTAAAAAAATAAATAAATATTTGTTTTGAAAATCTCTAAGGCTTCTATTTTCTTCTTCTCTCTTCTTTAGTTTTCTGAACACTGGACTTGTGCTGACCAAACAGACGAGTGTGATTGACGAGTCTAATTTTGATTAGTGGCCAAACCATTTTTGTCTTTCGGGGGAGGGGGTGTTCTTGACCACTATTTCAGAACAGTTAGGAAGAAACCAAAAAACATTTATGTAACTCAAATATGTTTTTTTTTTTTTTTTTTGTTTTTTGCAAATAGGCCTGTTTTGAAAAATTATTCCATAATTTCTATCCTTGGCTCGGGACACAGACCCGTTTGTCCTCCGTATCAGCCAGCGTGACATCATCTTCCCTAGGTCAGTTGTAGCCACTGCACTGGATGAGCTGTTGTTGTTCGTAGCGAATGGATGTGTTTGATATGGCTGGCAAGGCGTTTATTCATTGTGGATATAGTTAATGTTGTGGGGAAGTTCCCTGTAGCTGTATGGTTTTCTTGGTATATTGCTAGTAACCTGACATGAACTCCAGCTGGCTTCTCTTTGCTCTAATATTTCAGTTTCTGCTTGTGCAGCTGCTGCTACTTTTTCCATTCTCAGTTTATGTAAGCTAGCTTGTAGTATGGCTTGCTGTTTTCATCTCTGCCTCTTGCTTAGCGAATACCAGCGCTACACGTGTGGCTGCAGCATTAGCTCACGCTTTCAAGGCAAGAGAGCTAGCTACACATAGTTTGCAACAAATAGACAACAGGCCTCCCAAGAAAAGCTCAAAGACAAAGTTCTCTCCAAAGCTTCACTGAAAGTGGTCTGTAAAATTGCAAAAAAACAAAAAAAAAACAAGCAAACAAAAGAAAATATACAGAACATATCTCTACTGTGCTTTGAGCATAAATGCATTTACTTGGCATTTTCAATTAAATACATACAATACAGGAGACCAGACAAAATCAAGTACCACCATAACTGCTCTGCCAGATGGTAAAAATGTTGGAGTAAATAAGCACACAGGTAGCAAAGGAATGACTTGACAACCAGCTCTCATCCGTTGAGCTGGTCCAAACCAGTTTTTATTTGATTCTTGCTAACAGATGTAGTGGATTATTTGAGAGAACAATTTACATTTGATATTTGAGAAGAATAGGTGATCTGTCAGCAGTGTCCCACTGTTGTAAAAATATAGATAGCTGGAACAAACATTGCGTAGCAATTCAAAATGCAATTTCCCATGACAGAAACTAATCCTTAGCTCATGGCTAACTTGTGTGGAAAATTCTGCATATATGTTAACAGTTAGAACTTACAAACTTATTTTAAAGGACACTGAGTAAGATTTTCTCCTATCTAGTGGTGAGGCCATTTTACTGCAACCATTCTTTATCCTGTCCCTTTTCCCAAGACTCATTTCCGTCTACCGTAGGGCCAAGAAATGTCATTGAAGCTGATCTGGGAAACAGAGAACGTTACACAGAGAATGTTCACCAACAAATCTACTAGAAGATTCTCTCAGTTGATGAGGTTAGTTTTGTTAAATAGCTGTTGTCCCTCATGAGCCTTCTACCCTTCTATCTGGGAAACGCAACACCAATATTTACAAATGTTTTGGAGTGCCATTGGTTTTGATCCCTATTCTGTTCACCTTTTTGTTTTCTTGGCGATGGATCTTCCTCAACTTACTTTCTGAAATAGCTGTGGTCCATATTTCTTTCTGCTCTCTCCATGGCCGTCTCTGTGCTCTCCCTCCTACTCTCCATGTGAATTTGTTGCCAACTACTGGTAGCGTTAGCGAAAATGCAAAATGTAAAGTGCAAAGCTGTATTTTCCTGGATGTTCCCTGCTGTGGACAGTAGTTTCAAGATGGTGGTACAACATTGCGATCATGCAACGCCAACGCAATGCATAATGGCAAATTCAAGACCTACTAGAACATTGTGATTTGTTGATGGAAGTAATTAATAAGGTCATACTTTTGAATGAAACAATGCATTTTTGTTAATAGACAACCTGAAATATTACACAGTGTCACTTTAAGATTTACAACATATTGTATATGGGGCTATGGGATGCCAGTGGCGCTGTCGGGTGGGACAGCGCCGGGACAGTGCCATTTCCCTGTATCCCTGACTGTGGGGTTGTGTATAGTTTTTCTGTGTTTCTATTATTTTTTGTTTACCTTGCTGTGTAACTCTTACTTTAGTTATGCAGGTTGTGTGATAATTGTTGTGGCACCATGACTGAGATGGGTGTGGCAGCTGACGGCTTCCCTCCGTGTATTAAATGCGTTGCTCAGTGACTTGTTGATAAAGTCCAAGTTCTGAGATCTTCAAATAAATCTCAGATATCCGTTTCTTTCTCATCTTGTTGGCATTACAATAATTTTGACTATTTACATCAAAGCTTTTGACAACTGAACATAAAAATACTCACAGGCAAACGTTTTCTTGGCCATAAGACACAGTAAGAAAAACATGTCTGCTTGGACTTTTCATGCAGCTTTAACTTGTCTAGAGGAACACTGAAGGTACAAAAAAAACATGACTGTAACAAATTTTGACCACTAGAAGTCTCTTGGCTGAATGTTAATATCAGAACATTGCACTAATTAAGTTTTAAACTAAACTAAAATAAAACAATGTAAAATTTTCAACATTGTAAGACTATAAATGTTGGATGCCCAGATTGCTGCATGGAACTTTATGTTTTTTATTTTCTTTTTTTAAAATTAATCCGTACGTGTAATAAGAGGACATTATTTGCATTTTCTTTTTGTTTCTCTTGTTTCTTAATTTTTCCACCTTCTTGTTTAAAACATTGAAGTTTATGAAATTTACTGACATTTTGTGACAAAACACACATATTTCTATCTGAAACAACTTACTTTAGCAAAGGATGCTGAAAGAAAAACAAGAAAGTTTCATGCTGAGAGCAGATAGATGGCCTAGCAGGACGTGTGATCTGTCAGTTGTTTACAACTCGCTGTGTTTGCTTCAGCATACAGTCTCTTGCAGGGTCACTAATGCAAGTGCTGAAGCTACTTTACGATTTTCATTTCGCACAAAGCAGTTGTTTATCCAATGTTTATAACCTTTTTTCACCTTTATCTATTCATTTTTCTGCCCTTCCATTTCATCCTTCACAAATACTTTTTTCCTTTGTTCCTCTTTGTGCCCAGTCACTCGTCTTAACAAAAATGTAATGTGTGTGGTTTGTTGTGCATTCGGATGTTTGGTGTGTGCCTATTTTTCCCATCACCTCCTCAGCACTCACAGTTCGTCATGTTTAAGAGAGGATATTCAGAATGTGCATCATTTATGATGTTGTTTGTACCTCTACAGCTCAGCAATACAGACATGCAGTAAATAAATAAATCAAATGAAGATTTCAGATAAATAAATGAAAAAATAAAATAAACAGTACTGATTTGTGAACAACTTTCTACTTTCTAAGCCCATCAACTACAAGAATGAAAAGCACTTCCTCTCTTGGAAACCATTTTCAGATAGATTAATAATTTACTGTAAGTTTTTTGCAAATATCATAAATGTTTTATCTTCAAAACAGCTCTTTTTCAGATTGTATCTTTTCTACTTATGACTGTAGCCAGAATGAGTGCTTTAAAAGCATTTACACCAAAACCATTTTATTTTGTAGGTTTAATATATGATTACATGGCCTTTCGCCTGTTACATCACCACATACAACAGTATGTATTCAGTATAGCACAGCCACTGCATCATTTCAGATAGTTAAAGGAGCAGTGCCCTTAATGGGAGACAATAGCTCCATTTGGTTTAGACTTTTACCTTGGAAACCCATGAAGTGGAATATATCCTGTTTTTATCCTGTATAAACGCGTATGCAAGAAGTGTGGTGTCAGTAGCTCTCTTGAGGTCATTCCACAATGTTAATGTCTGTGGTCTGATTTATTTTATTTTACTTTCTGAAGCCATTATGTGGTAGATTCAGTTTGGTGCTTGCTCTACTAAGCTTCAGATGATGAGTAGCAACCCTCACATTATTGTGTAGGATTTTTTGGTAAAACTGCATATTAATCCTCCCCTTGTTCATAATGCAAATATACTTCACTATTGTGATGATGTTGGTGGCCAGTGAGTCAAACTGGGGAACAAAAAGTCAAAATAAGCTAATATTTTCCATGAAATGTTAAAAAAGTCTCAGTTTCATTAGCTGATATGTTTTTTTATGTTCTATTTGTAATACAATATGGATTTATGAGCTTTGCAAATCATTGCATTTCACACAGTGTCCCTAATTGGGGTTGTAAATAAAAAATAATAATAATGAAAAAAGGACTGGAATGACAACTGACTGCGTGAGAAAAGTCTATGTTTTGGCAATATGGTGGTAGCAGAGTTTACTGAAAGAGGCTTGATTGTAGAAGTGGTGCTCTGCTCAGGCTCTGGTGCACCTGTATGCACTCCTGGTAACAAGCACACTGTCAAGCACAAGGACTGATAGAGAATGACTGAAGTGGAGGCAGAAGTGGACGCCATGACAAAAAAGAAGCCCGTGATCTTGAGACTGTAGTGTCTTTGTTTTGCATTCACTTGCAAAATGTTGCAATTATGCCTCACCTGATAACCCTCTTTAGTCTTTTCAACATCAGGAACCCTCAGAAGTGGTCATTTTATGTACTTCTCCCTCTAAACACAAAGTGAATTGTAGGAAGAGCTGCTCAGAGCCCTGGCACTTCCTCAACACCATGTCATCAGGAGTCACTCAGCATGACAAGATCCATCCTCAGTAATTCATATATTGCAACAAGCAGTGAATCATTCTCAAAATGGGCAGCTTAAAAGCTTCACTTCACTTCCTTTTCACATTCGGTATGAAATGACTACTTTTACACTGAGTGCCAGTCAAATGTTTGGACCTAACATTTTAGCAGTAAACCGGGACTTTATCAACTCAGCAATCTAATGGACCTATTCTTCACTTTGTTAATACAAGAGATAGCATATATTACAAATAACATTAAGAAAAGAAAAAGGATTAAAACAAATATCCTGCATTTTTACCACCTGGCCTCTGGGTGAATAAGAACCAGCTTTTGAAATTGTCTTCATGTAATGGTATTAGTTTGAATGAGGGTCTTATGAAAACCTAGAATGTGTCAAGAACAGTGTACAATAGGTACATCAATAAATTATGGGTGTAAGCATGTCTATTTTTTGTTGTATTTTTTTTTTTTTATATAAACTAATGTAATCTAGGTTGGTTAGAGATTGCTTACTTCTCCTCCAGCATTTCAGTTTGAACAAGGAAAATCAGTGCATATCAATAAAATAACAGTGCAACACAATGGATATGATTTGGATAACTACGTTAAAACCATGGGCTGTCTTTTTTTTTTTTTTTTTTTATTACTTGTAAGGTCATCCCCAAAGGCTAATAAATATGACAAGGTAGCAATAACTTGGATGGATGTCATGAATTACAAGCACTATCAAATTCAGATTCCAGCAACTAATCTTACACTGAGAATACACTGGGAGCTTTTCTCAGTTGCACTCAAATTGATACTTTAATGCTCAATGCAAGAGGGGTATTTTTCTCTGCAATACTTAAAGGACTATTGTAATAAAACCTAGTCTTATTGCCCTGCATGAAAAGAAAAGAAAAGAAAAAATACTTAATGTCACCTCAATGGAATTAATATTATATAGTTGAGGATGGGTGTTGACTCACTTGCACAATACCAATCATCCTCCTTTATTAAGAAAAAATAATAATTTGAGCTGAGGGCATGTAAATGGTTGAAATGATGCAGCATATCTCAAGTATTGACATCATAAGACATTGCCCTTGCATTGCCTCAACTATTTCACTCATCCTGTATTTTATGTCATGATTCCATTACCTGCATCTCACTTGCTTCATGGCTCCTTGTTGCTCTGCTGTTCTCTTGAATGTAGTGAAACAAACATGGCTGATGGGCATAGAAACACTTTCAAAATGAATTTGAGGTGTCAAATGAACTTACTACTGGATTTCAATTTTGTCTAGTTTATCCTCAACTGGACAGTGTTTATTGGAAGTATTTTAGTTAAAGACTGAGGTCGTGTAACTGTTTCACTTATCTGAACTTCACACCGAATCTTACTCACCACAGAGGACTCCCTCTGCTCCTTTGCAGTGTCATCCCGAATAATGAACAAAACACGGCGGATAAGCAGAGATTAATTTAATGTGAATGTAGCTACTAGGGCCCAAGTCAGCGCTCCACCAAAGGTTAACAAAGTTTTATTGTGAACTTTGCAATAGAGGGAGCTTGATTGGCACATGCAGCACAGGTGTGCCAGTCGCCAGGCGCTGTTTCCTGAACTGCAGCTTCACCTCTCCTCTGCAGCCGAGCAGAACCACACCCTGCCACCACAGTGAACGACTAAAGTTTTAAAACACAACTCTACACCATTTTAAAATAAATGGAATGTGATCCTCTCACACAGGTGTATTGTGACGATGCTTGATTGTGGGTGTGTCTGATACTTTGGGCTGCTGAAGCTTGCAATAGTGCCTCAAAACGTTTCTCAATTAAATACTTCTAACATGATATCAGCACACCCACAATGCAGTTCAGGAACTTTTGAGGTCACACTGTATAAAGTCAATGTACAATGTTCATTCTTCCAGGGTGTATGTGTGAGTAGGAAGTCCATTATACATGACAAATCTCTCACATTGCACAGATGTCACTAATTTTCTATGGCAAATTAGATCCCTAGCCAACACCTATGCAAAGTATTACAGGAGTTCATCATAATTTCCAGCTGGCCTCTTCCCCTGCTTACACAATTGTTTAGGGTTTCTCTATCGTGTTTGTACTTTTATTTATTCTTTGTTTTTTGTTGTTGTTGTAGCAAAGTGATTTTGGTTGATTCACATTCAGATGTTCACATTTTTCACTTCAAATCTCATGAGACTTTAACCCACCAGTCATGGGACAGTGACATGCAGCGCAGGAAGTGCCACACCCAGAGTTCACTCTTATCTGGGAAGCAGCAGGGAGAGAGAAGGATCTGTTTGAGAATCACTCAAAAAAGAAAATACTCTGAATGCTTTGATTCGCTTCACTGAAACCAATAGAGTGGGTAACTATCTGAAACAGCTTATAAAAACCTGTTCAGGCCCTGTGAATTGGTAAGTTAGTCTCTGTGTTTGTTGATGGTTTGGCATTTGCAATTTACTTAACAAAGCATGTTTAGCCTGATTTTCTGGCCTTGTTTTTATGCAGGCCAGGTTTTTTGTTTTGGATGGTGAGCAACCAGAGGGCTGTTTCACAAAACTAGGGTAGCAGATTAAGCTGGGATTTTCCGGATATCCTGGCTGAATTAAGCCTTGGTTCGGTTTCACAAAAGCAAGTTACCATGGCGATATATCCTGTGCAGCTAGCCTGCTCCAGACCAGGCTAACAGCCAGGCTAAGTGTTAAGTCTGGTGCCTTATCTGTTCAGTCAGCAGTCACGCCGATCAGAAGCCAATGTGTTTTGTACATGATTCTGTTTTCTTATCTGTCAGTCTTATCAGTCTGCAGGAATATACCACTGAGTCATTTTGACATTAATTCAAGTACTATTATTATTTTAATACTATGATGGTTATCATTATCAGTGTTATAATTATCCATGTGGGCATTGTTACAGTTTGATTATGTTTCGGAAGGCCGCTGTTGTCAGAAAGGTCTTTAATAAACTATCGTGTTGAGGGGATCAGAGAAATGACTGATGAAGAAGCAAAGATGATGTCAATCATGTCAAGCCATATAAGTAGCTCCAAACACGTGTCGTCCTTCACAATGCTGTGCCCATTTTTGAATGACGCCGTCAATGATGAAGCACTTATATTGAGAAGGGTTTTCAGACGAGAGAGTGTTTCGGGACAGGTCCGACCTGTTGGCTTTTGCCGACAATTACCTTCATGAGCGCTACCGCTTTTATGAGGATCCATCCACTACCTGTGCAGACTACTGGTTCCCAAAATTCAGCACTGCCCCGAGCGGAGCCGTGGCCTCACCGTTACACAGATGATCTGTGTTGGGCTCAGATATTTCACAAGTAGTATGTTCCTACATGCATGTTGAAAATCTCAGCAAAGCCACTATTTGCCACAGCATCTGAAGTGACATGAGCCTTTTATTTAATGACTAAAATAAATACGGGGATGAAATATGTGAGCAGGCACCTTTAATTAAGTCTTAGAATATTGGTATCATTTGTCTTGCCCTTCCACCTTTTGTTTCAGTTTCACTGAGTTATTGTTTATTTAGCCTTCTTCCCCAAGTATATGTAAGATTACAAATATATATACTAAATGTGGTTAAAAAAAGGAAAAAAAAACTAAAACATGTCAATCAATGAGAGGTTGTTTTTTTTGTTTGTTTTTTTTGTTTTTTTGTTAGGGGGTGCGGCCCTATCCCAACCAAAACAGATCAGAGTCAGATATTCACTCAGTTTGGAACATTATTTGCATTCTCCTTCTGCAATTCATCATTGACAATTATCACATGTGAGAGATCAATGTTATTATTCTTAAGGTCCTATGCCTGTTTGACACTGTCACACGCATGGTAAGACTGTAAATCCACTATCACTTACATACCTGTAGTATCAGTGTTTGTGACAGTGAATACACACCACGACCCCATGCAGAGGCAAAACGTCACTTCCTGTTCGAGAGCTGAAATGAAGTGACTGTTTACTAAGTCAACAGAACCCTTCTCTGTCTGGTCTTTTATGAAATATCACCATAGCCTCAATGTGATGTGGTGTCAGAATAGTTATCACGAAGCAAGTGCAAGTGCATTTAGCTCGTGTTAGCTGGAGAGAACTCGCAAAACTGCGACAAATATTATCAACTGCAGTGCGGAGCTAAGCTAAGGAGCTAGCTAACAGGTGACTTCACTGCCCAGCATAATGGAGCAATTTCAAGTTGCACCACTGCCAAAGTTTGACTTTACCAAGCTAGAAGAATGGCCGAAGTTTCACCATTTTGAGCGATTTAGGATTGTCTCTGGACTACAGCTACAGGCAGACAACAACCAGGTGAATTCTCTCATTTATACAATGAGAGAATTGTAGCAGATGATGTGATTACTTTACTGAGACTGACTGAGGAGGAGGAGGCCACTGAGTAGGCTACAAACTAGATGAACATTTTGTTGTGCAAAGAAAAGTCATATTTAAACAAGCTAAATTCAACCAAAGACAATAAGTGGAATAATAACAATAAGTGGGTGAGAGTACAGACACTTTGATCACTGTTCTCTACTGTTTAGCAGAGCATATAGCTATGGAGCATTACACAGTGAAATGATAAGTAATCAGTGATCAGCTACAGATGGATCTTGAGTTGACCCTAGAAAAAGCTGTCACCCATATTTGCCAGAGTGAGCTGGTAAAAAACAAAAACAGGACTTGCTAAAAAAAATAATTTCAAGCTATCCTTGCAACGTGAACAGCATAAAAGCACAGTCAAACCAGTGAGAGACATGTAAAGATTCAGTGTAAATGGAAACCATAAAAAGGTGACAAAGAAATGTCGACGATGCAGAAACACAGGCCCAGCATGATAAAAGACTGTTAGCAGACCTGCAAAGACTGGAATAAGCAGGTGTAATGCTGAAAGTAGAAAAATGTGAGTTTTCCAAGATTCCTGTCACGTTTCTGGGACAGATCATTGATAGAACCGGAGTGAAGGCCGACCCGGACGAAGTTAGAGTAGCCACCAACATGGAGGAGCCCACAGATGTCAGTGGGGTCAGAAGATTCTACAAGATGGTCAATCACCTGGGCAAATACTTACCTCAACTGGCTCAAAAGACAAAACCTGCTGAGCTTGAAAGAATAAAACATGTGGACATGAGGTGAAGCATAGCAAAATGCTTCTGACAGCATAAAACAGGAGCTGAGCAAATAACCAGGCAAACAACCAGGCTCTACAGCCCACATGCACAGACAACAGTCTCAGTGGATGCTTCATCATATGGACTGGGAGCTGGATTCCTTCAGTGACAAGAGGATGGTGCAGTAAAATCAGTTGCATATGCTTCCAGAGCATTAAAAGGCACAGAACAAATATATGCTCAAATCAAAAAAGATTCTTTAGCCACCACTTGGGCATGTGAGCGACTTTCAGTCTTCTTGATTGATGTTGTGTTTCACATAGAAACAGATCAGAAACCTCTTCTGGGCACAAAGAACTTGGGTGAACTGGAACAAGACTCAATATCTGATCGTAGTGGATAACTTCTCAAGATGCATTTAGACTGCCAAGCTCACCACTACCACAGCAGCAACTGTGATAGATCCTTTGAAGTCATTATGTGCACACCATGGCCTTCCTTCAGAGGTCTGGTCTGATAATGGAGCCCAGGTTTTTGGAAGATAGTTTTCGCTAGTTTGCTATTGAGTGGGGCCAAGATATCCTCAGAATAACAGAGAGGCTGAGAGAGCCGTGAGGACGAAGGGAAAGGACCCTTATTTATCTCTCATGGCATATCGAGCCGCACCACTTACGGACACAGGATAAACTGTGCACAGCTGAGGGAGAAGGAACCACAGGAGAGAGAGAAACTGGGCGTAACTTTAACAACCAACACAGGGCCCATGACCAGATCGGACTTTGCCAGACAACATAACAGGAACTAGCAACGGGAGTCCACCAGCTTCTACACCTCCACAGACTCACAGGAGAAACAATATCCAACCAGAGAGAGAAATTTTCCAAGCTACCTTAAGGACTTTGAACTAGGTAGAAGGTACTCTCAAGGCGCTGAGTGATCTACCTGGAGCAGAATAATGTCCTCACTCAGCTGAAGGATTGGGACGTTGACCCTACCTTCATAGTTACAGGTGAAATAGTTGTTGAAATAAGTGTTGAAATAAATAATTGTTTGGAATAAATGTTATAGAAATGCCAGTTGGCCTGGAAAAGAAAATGTTAGTTTTCCTCTAATATTACACTGCGAGAATAATTCCAATCATTTAACATTTAAACTGAGAATAGATTTGGATAAAACACAAACTGAACCTCTGTAACAGTGTCTGTAATATTACCGTGCTTAGAGGGGGGGGATGAAGTATGAGTGTTTATGACAGTGAATATGCACCACAATCCCATGCAAAAGAAAAACATCACTTCCTGAGTGAAAATACAGCGACTGTTCACAAAGTTAACAGAACCCGTCTCTGTCCGGTCTTTCATGAAATATAGCCCATAGTCTGAATGTGACAATACCCAGATAATATTGGCACTTTGCTATCCTGTTTGAAACTATAAACCGAGTCTGTATCCTTGTCATTATCGAAGTATCCTTCTGCACCAGTTTCACATTCATGCATCCAAATAGAAACTACTGTTTACCCACTATGAACATGATGGATGGAAACTGTCATCTTCGGATGATCACAACAGTTCTAGTAGGATGTTTAATTATATTTTGAGTTCATTCCTGGGAAGTATAAAGAAGTGTAATCAGTTTTGAAAACGCAATAAACAAGCATATAATGCTTGTTCCTCTCCAAGGCTTGAGCTACTGAAATATAAAATTGGCAGGTTTGTGAGAGTTTTGATCAAATTGAATCCTTTGTAAAATGAATCTTTGAGGCTTGCCACTTCACTTAATCTAAAATGACTGCATCATCTTTCATCAATTTGTCACAAGTGTATGCTTATCTACACGGTACACAAAAATACAAAAATACACACACATGCACACACGTGCACACACATGCATCCTCATGTAAATGGTTGAAGCACAAACATGCCATATTAAAATAGTTTAATTACCAAAACCTTGATCTGCCACTCCTCTCCTTCTCTTTAGTGAACAGAAAATACACAGTCTTATAGAGCAGAATTAATCTGTTGCTAAGAAAACCAGAATACTTAGACGGTTTTAGACTTTAAATCCGTTCTTAATCTCTTCCACCCATTCTTAACTGCTTGGTCCACTGCTCAAGGCTTTATTTGTTTACAGCTAAAATTCCTCATAATAAATTGAAAGCAACATTTGGAAATTGTTTAAAGTAAAAACTCAAACATTGCATTAATGTAATTATTCAAACCATTTAATTATAAATGGTTTAGGCAGATCAGGCAGGTGAAGCCTCAACACTTTTTGGGTTGGACTTGCTTTGAATCCTTGGATTTTGGGATCTTTACCACCCACTTAAAGTCTTGTGCCACTGGAGGATATCCAGTTGGCTGCTAGAACCATACACACACACACACACACACACACACACACACACACACACACACACACACACACACACACACACACACGCCCACACACACACACACACACACACACACACACACACACACACTTCTCACTGACTGGTTCTGTAGGAATTTCATACTGACAACAGATTATG
>JBAMYA010020614.1:0-16755 GCA_037176975.1 Arrhamphus sclerolepis | reverse complement strand
TATAACATGTTGTCAGGATGTGAGGTTGTAGGACCCAGATGCAGGAGGCTGGAGACGGGCATAATCCAGAAATGTGATTTATTTCACAAGGCGTGGTATGAAAACCAGGCATGAACACAGTGGTTGAAACAGTACAGAGCAACACAGGGCAGACAAAGACAGGACCTTAAATACACAAAGGAGTAATGAGACACAGGTGAAACACAGATGGGGAAAAAAGGATCAGGATAGTCAAACATAACACAAGAAACAGAAAGGGCTTCAAAATAAAACAGGAAACAAACAGACCCTAAAGTATACACACTCACACACGCACACACACAGATGGTCATAATAAACCTTATAACTGAAGGGCCATTCAGCAGTTCATTAATAATTCACTTCCTGGATTCTGTCACAAAAATTTGAATATTTTCTTAAAGGTTTAACAGTGACAACACATCTGTTTTTATTATTAGAACCCTGAAACTACCCACTGGAAATTCATCCAGCTAAAAGTAAAGATAAATCCACACAATCTGATGATGTTACATTACTTACTCTACTTTTTTTCTAAACTTGTCTGCATGCTTGCTAACCAGTCTACCGGAGTACAACAATATGGTTTTAAGTTTCCAAAAGCTACTGAGTTTCAAAAACTGACAGTCTATTATCCTTTAAACTGCCTCAGCAAGATGAACAGAACATTGCTTGGCTTTTCTTTTTTAGATTTGCTTGACATCTATGTAGCATGACACCTAACATGAAACACAAATCAATAAATTATCAACGGATTCAGGACACTGGCAAAACAACACTGTTCTGATTAAATAATGGACTTCTCATCTGTGCTTTGAAAACACGACTAGCATTCATATCAGTTGTATATATAACATGTTACTTTCACTTCCTCAGAACATATACTTTCATGCTTCAGAACGTCAACCAAAATAATAACAGTGATTGAGGCTGCAGTAGTTGTGTTGTTATGATAGCTTCTTTTAGACAAACTATAACAAAATGACCATGTAAGTAGGGCTAAAATTATCAGTATTTGCTGTGTACACAAACACACACACCAATGTTATCTTGTTATTGAAAAGGTCGAATGTAAAAGAAATCCTTTTAGCATTTGCAATATAAAAAGCAAAACAAACTCCATCCTTGTGACTGCTTTGTATGCATCTTTTTCTTTTCACATATTTACATGTGCAACATACTATACTTTTCATGAAATGCACTAACATAAATACTAACAAAAACACTACACACAACAAACTAGCCTTTATTAGAAACCTAAAATTTTAAGAGGGTTGACTTGGTTTTATAGAAAGAAACCAAACTGGCACGTGCAGAGAAATGGACATTTATTTGCTCATTTTATAAAAGCTTGTTTATTTTTCTAATCAGCCCAAATGTGTTTGTTCCATTTATGTAAGACAGACACACATGGCAACATTTCATACGAGATTATTATACTGAAGTGGAAATTATATAAATTTGTGACGAGAGTTGCATTTTTGGCACGAATGACAATAACTTAAGGGGTCAAGCAGACATAAAATGCTAAAGCAGACAATAAATTAACTGGTTAGGATTGGAGGGAAGGTAGGGAGAAAAGAAAAAAGAGATAGAGAGACAGACAGAACACCAGATACTCCCTGAACGAAAATTGTTTTTTGCTTGTTTGATTTGTCTTTTTCCTAACATCTACTATGCAATTATTTTAAAAAAGGAAACTGAAGTAAAGCAATCACAAATGACAAAAAAAAACAGACTTCCAATCACCTGAAAATGATCTCCCAATTGATATTGATTGTTACAAAGTGCTTACCATTATTTAGTGCCATGCTGCCGTCATTATAATTAGCCAAAAACTAACACGAAAAGCTACATCTACCCAAACAAAAATCAACTGTTCCTTAATACATATTCAGACATGACGTAGCTCTTGTGTAAGTAAGATATGAAATACCACCAGTAATGGCTTTTATTAAAACTAATTCTAGATTACACATCATTAAATGAATGGCATCTCATTGGATTTTTTTATATGAAGAACTTATTTTGTATTAATTATGTTTTCTGTATTTTTCTAAAGATTAAACTTCTAATTCACAAAGCTACACTTTCCGCCCATCAGTTTACGTTCAGCAAAACCTAATTTATGCTTCTGCATCAAAGCTATGCCATAGGTGTGAAACCCACAGTGTAGGGCACCTCCATGCACCTCTCCCCAACTGTAACCATTTGTCGCATCAGTGGGTAATGTAAGAACTGTGATTGGTAAATTTGCTTTTCTTCATCTTCGAATTTCCAGCTGTAATTTTGTTTCTTGTCGTTTTCAAGTTGGGTAGAATGATATTTTGATGCAACGACTGATGCTGAACATTTATCAGCGCTAAGTGAAATATACTTTATTTGCTCCATTACTATGTTTGAGCTACATATAGGAAGTAAATAAAAGGAAAGTCGGCACTGCAAGCTGCAGCACTGCAGAAAAGAACTGACACGTAGCAGTTTGCGGTGTAATTACAACACAAAATAGCACAGAAAGATAAACACCATGCATAGCCTATATGCATAACTGCTACACAGAAGCAGTTATGCTGCAGAAAAACAGTAAAATATGACATTACATTTGTAATAATTGTTGTTATTGTTAGTCAGTGAGTCTTACAGAACAAAAGGATGGATTGAGATTTGAATCACGTTAGTTTCAAGCATCATGATATCCATCCATCCATCCATTATCTATACCCTCTATTTCCAGTACAGGGTCACGGGGGTCTGCTGGAGCCTATCCCAGCTCACTTTGGCCGAAAGGCAGGAGTACACCCTGGACAGGTCGCCAGTCCATCGCAGCAGCCTGATATCATTTTTTTTTTAATTGATTTTAAAACAAAGATCACTTCAAAAAGAAAAACAAAACAAAACACTGAACTTAAATATATTCCATTTGTGATATACCAACTCGGAGGATAGTCATACATAATTGTACTGCTGGAACCTTAGTCTGTATAAAAGTCTGTGTCGTATTGCCTTTGATGTATGTATAATGATCACTGTAGAGACTACTAATGCTAACTTATATATCAGGGAAGATTACCTTTATACCACTTTATTGTATTCTGTGATCATTATTTGGGTTAATTACCATTTCATACAGTAAACATTCACAGCAAAATATGGATGAATGGTTGAAGATACATTTATGTGGGGGAAGCATAAGGGAAAAAGACCACAGGAAAGCTATTGTTGACAGCCAGAAACTGAAAGGCAAAAATCAAATAATAGCTACATTGTACCTGACAAGCTTGTAATGGCAGCTGTACCCAAAGACCTCAATTTGCTGTGTGTCTTGAGGTTATAATTGTCTGTGACCTCTTTTGTTCTGTCTTTACATGGTTCACAG
The DNA here is from genome assembly GCA_037176975.1 of Arrhamphus sclerolepis. Lineage (NCBI taxonomy): Eukaryota > Metazoa > Chordata > Actinopteri > Beloniformes > Hemiramphidae > Arrhamphus > Arrhamphus sclerolepis. Next base: position 13,361 of record JBAMYA010020614.1, on the reverse strand, counting down.
CATCTGTAAGCCATTAGCAGCTAGCAAAAGAAACATGAAATTGGGCTGTAAAACGAGGTAACAAAAAAGAAAAACAAAGAAGAGGTATATTTACCGCACATTATTTATATCCACTGCATGAGACAAAGCAATAAAGTCGTAGAAAAAGTGAAATAAAAAAACAACAAAAAAAACAACAAAAACACTTTAGCTTCATCTTTTAGATCATTTTTGTCTCATTTTTAAAAAAAACTTACCTTCCTGCTGTATCAGTGTTATGTTGTGGTACCTTTTTATGCTTGTAATTGTATTAAGATCAGCTTTATGTCCTGTTTTTCCAATTTGCACTGGCCTTTGCTGGTCTCACAGACATGCCAGTGTCACAGAAAGAAACTGTCTTTTAATTCACTGGCTGTGCAGTCTTATTAAGTCTAGCTTATTTCATGTCTCTTCTGTCAAACTAGTCAATAACAGTTCCTTATCGATTCCTTCCCAGTTATAATGTAGACACATGCTCTTTCCGAGATTTAAAAGGATATCAGAAACTGAGCTTGATTGTTGTATTAGAGTAATGTTAACAAATATCAAGAATCTGAACATTTATCATAATCTAAAAAAAAAAAACTATATTCAGTAGCAAAAGCTGACCAAGACTTATTAGACCTTAACTCAGCAAAACACATATTTCATTGCCTACACGTAACCAAGTAGACATTTGCAGACAAATGTCTACTTGGACACACACACACACACGTATCTATCTCTACATGGATGACATAACATCGGTAAACTAGCTGAAAGATCTCTCTACACTGATTCAGTGTGAGGGCAAGAACAAAACAGGGAAGAAAGTTGACATGCTGAACCGCACAAGAATTCCAGGCTATGTTCCCATCATTTTGAAAAGATCAGCTCTGGTGGCTGTGCAAATGGTAATCATATTTACGATACCAGGAATGACTAGAGGAAGCCTAGAAAGGCACAGATCTGCAAAGCATCAGAGGAGAGTGGTGCTGCCCCCTGATACGTCATAATCCAAGGTACTCAGGTAACCTCTATTCCCACACCCAACGACTGGAATCAAAGCATTGAGTCCAAACTCAAGCAAAACACTTCATGATTTTCTTACAACTGTCTAACTTTTTCTGAGACCTTGAAATTACTTCTAAAAAGGTGATATTTAATGTCTGCTTGACTCTAACCCAAAGACTGGCTGCAATAATCTAAAGAATATAGAATAAGGAAATGGAAAAATTCCATTTCAGGTCACCTCTGTTTCTTCATTCCAACTGTGTTTTCAAATAATCTTTTTGTTTTTAGCTTGAAGCTAAGACATTATTGAGGTCTTATCTCCAGAAATTATTTCCATGGAATTATTCCAGCACTTTATTGTGAAGCCTTAGGAGTAACAGCATATTAATTTTGAACATTGCCATTGTTTGTTGTGGCGTGTGTGAATCCTCAATGTGCTTGTAGCTACACTCCTTCTGCTCTTCCTGAAACAGTTCTAATAGGCCTATATCAGACAGAGGTTGGTCATCTTTTTCTTCTTTAAACTTCAATTCCTAGAGGCTGTTATTGATACTTTGCCATCTGATGAGCTGGGATTATGATGTTTCTGGTGGCAACACTGTAATTGCAGAAGTACAAACAATCATCATGGAGCTCCATCTTCCAGCTTGCACGTATCTTGTTCTCATGTGTACTTGTTATGTTAGTGATAATCAATCAGCTGAATCCCATAACCAATTGGTATATAAAGCAAAAACAATCCCTTGCCTGGAAAATGATTGACTTTATTTTCTCAAGCATTCCTGAAAAATATAAATGCTATATGAAAACAAAGTACAAGAAATATCATCCATGTTGCTTTTATTTGTGACTTAACTCTGATAACAATATCCAGAAATTATTGTAAAAGTGTTTATTCGTTGAAAAATACTTATTCTTAAATCATTAATGCTGTGCGCAACGTTAAAGCCAGACTATGTAAGATTGCTCTCTTTAGCACCCCTCGTACCTCATCTCCCAGCTTTCATTGCAAAATCACCTATGAGCCACTGAGCAAACAAGACACTTTAAACAGCCTAATACCACCCAAACACATGATGCAGGAAACAAGAAAAATATGACTTACTTATCCAGCAGCAGCAAGGCTCAAGCGCTATCTGACTAGCAGCTCCCTACTTCTCTCAGCTCACACTAGTAAGAGTATTTGTCCAATAGTGACTCGTGTATGGGAACTTGCTGGTCGCTCTCTTTCTTTTTATTTTGACAAAACACTCTTCACATTCTTCACTGGCTCTGCCATGACCTTATAGTGATAATGCATGTAAGATTGCTTCTTAATATGGTTAGAGTGTGGCTAATTCCATATAGCAAACACAGTAATGACTGCTATAGTTTTACACTTTGAATGGCAGCTGGGAGGCGTTTCTTCCTGAGCTGGGTTGGGACTGCCAACTTGTATAGTCCTAGGCCAACGTACTCACTGTTCAGCAGAAATGAGATTTGTCTTGTTATAAGTTGAACTAGTGATAAAATAATTTTAGAAATTTTAAGGGATTTCAAGTTCCATGATTTTTCTTTAAAACACCTGCTTTCAACTTTAAAATATTCACATTTGCCGCTTACTTGTTTGATGCATTCTATCAGTCATAAATGGTCCTGTTAATGATTTTACGTTCACTTTATTATGGCTGACTACTGACTGACTGACTTCTCAAATTAAAGAGATGATTCAATGGAGATTCAATATCACAGATTTATCGTCAAAACAAACCATAGTTTTTGAAGTAAGAATTAACACAAACATTAATCAAATTAGTAACAAAGTAATCTAATCAAAACATTGACTAAATTATATTAATACCCCCAAATCAAGTAGAAGTTAATTAAAGCAGGCTTACTACAGCACAGACACAAAAAGGCTTGGAAGTAGTGTTGGTTGAAGAGCAGTGCTACTCTGCTTTGGCATAGAATTTAAATGGAGCCAACACACCTGAATTGAGTGACTTATTTATCTATGCAGATCAGTAGGTCAGGGTGTACTTCCTTAACCTAACCACCAGATCATAACCACCAGATCCAGCCTTTTGTCAGGTTGACAGGTGTTTTGCAAGAGTCATCCCCACAGTTGCACGGCAGTTGACAGATAGGCGAATCATCACTACTGTTTATGCAGGCAGCGGGATGAGATGGGCAACAGGCCTGGTGTATGTTCTGTCTTGAATGAAAACATCAGCAGAGTGAACCCGGCCATGTGGGCTGGGACGGATCTTTAGGACTTTGCCAATTGGCCACTGGGCTTGAGGTAATTGTGAATCCATTACAAGCACTATGGTGTCCTTTTGTCATTTATCTTCAGGATTGGTCCATTTGTGCCTTGACTGCAGGGTTGGTATATTTTTGTGAATAAATTGTGACCAAAATTGATCCGCCAATATCTGACTCTGATGCCAACGTCGCTGCCCCATGGCCTCTGGAACATAGGTGACCTGTGGCATAGAGGAGTCATGCCACCCCATGAGCAAAATGTTTGGTGTGACTGGGTCAATGTTAGCCACATCAGAAGAGGTGTATCCCAAAGGTTTTGAATTAAGGATGCCTTCTTTCTCAGTGAGGACTGTGTACAGCACATCTTTTGGTGGCCAACAGAGACTTGAGCAGATTTAACGGAACACATCTCCCTTTCCCATATACCACCAAAATGGGGAGAGTAGTCTGCTTGTAGTCTGCAAGTAGTCTGCTTGGCGCTTTCTGAGAAGACTGATTTCTGTAGCTTGGTAAGTAGGTTTCTGATCATCCTCAGAAGATTGGCTCATCAGCTTGTTATTTGCAGCTCGGACCAGCTCTAACCACAACAAAGATGGATCAACATCTAACCATGGCTCAATTTTCACTGTTGTCAAGCTGCAGAAGGAAATTTTGCTTAGTTCGGTGGAGTCTAGCTCCTCAGGCAGATGAGGTTGCAAAGGCCAGGACTAATGAGGTTTCTTTAGAAAGCTAAGGACATTCCTTCAAAGACAGTTTTGGGAAAACTTCATTAATGCCTTTCCTCTGGTGACATCAGCAGCCGGGTTGATGGGAGGTATCCACATAATGGCAAGAGTAATACTCAGTGAGTTCCTAGATCTCTGTCACACAAACACCAACCTACCTTGTAGCAACAGGATTTGGATTTGAACCATTCAAGAACAGAAGTGGAATCTGTCCACATGGTGTGTGCCTTGAAGAAGAATGGTGAGTTCTTTATGAAGAAGATGAGCCAACTGAGCCCCAGCAAGTGTGCCACAGAGTTCAAAACGTGGCATAGAAAGTTGTTTCTTGGGGGACACTCTAGACCTTGCCACAATGAAACCACTGTGATGTTCTTCTCCACATCCACTGACTAGTGGATGTGGAACTCAGACACATCACAAAAGACATGCAGATGATAACTTAGGTCAGGTCTCTCAACTGGAGTACAGCACCTTGGGATGGAAATTAACTGAGGATTAGGCAGCTCATTGTCCCAGGCTTTCCAAGCAGCAGAGACATCAACAGGTAAGGCAGGATTGTCCCAATCTCTTTGTTTGGACCAGAGTTGCTGTATGAGAATCTTGACACAGGTAAGATAGGGTATGAGATACCCTAATGGGTCATATTGTTGAGCAAGAACTTGGTATATTCGCCTCAGGTTCAAGTTGGAGTCCTGCGTCATGCGTTGAAATCACCTTGGCCATCCAGCGTCACATGACATTTAAGACTTTGGACAGCACATCTGAAAACGGGACTGGGAGATACCATCTGTAGCAGCTACCCGTATGCTGGAATGACACAGATGCAAACAAGTGTAAAATTGACAGGAGTTTTGTCATTGCAGGTATTGCATGAGTTCTTCTTGTGGCTGGCTACAAATCCATTCTGAGTTCCTCCAGCAGCTCCAAAATTGGCAATGCTGGATAAGCGATATGTTTTAATGATTGTTTCCTCGTTCATCCCAAAAATGTTCACAAGGGTAAATAATACATTCTCTGTGTCATCTTGTTTCATTTGATGTCTCCTTCTTGTGTCAATAACCACAGCCATGCATGCACAATTACGCATACAGACTGTTTGCACCTCCTTTTGAAACTTTTTAATATAGACAGAATTTCTATGTGCAAACTTGCATTCAAGTTAAAATTAATATATTTACATATTCTCCTCCCAACACATGCAGAATTGCGTGTGAAGGCCTAATATTGCATATTCATTGCAGCAGATGTACTAACTGGATGCAGAAGTGCTACTTTGCACCTTTGAAAGAAGCAATCCGTAGTGTGCACTGTTAGTAAATCACTTTTTTTTACGGACTTGTTTTAATACACGCAAACCTTTAGTAAATCTGACCCTATGTCTGTCTCTATACATCTTGCCCTCATCAACAGTATTTCATTTTGAGCTCCAGACTTACTTTTGTCAGCCACACTGCACATTTACGTTCATCCTGCCCCTCTCTTTCCTGTCTATCTTCACCTTTACCTTCTAGCCCTTCCAGCAATTACATTCATCGTAAACTCTTAGGCAGCTTGATGCCTATATTCTGCCATCATTCCTAAACTAGCTTGCTAGTTGGATCTTTTATTCGTCCTGCTTCCTATCTTCAGTGCTTCATAGCCTTCAATTCTCTGAGACATCACTAATTCTGACAAAGATACCTCTTTTTATGTTTTTTTGCATTGGGGTCCAGTCTTTGCTAAATCATGTTTTTTTTTTTTCACCACAGACTTTAACTAACTTTAGACTAACACTGTTCTGCCTCAATACACTATGTTTTATCAAAACTAAAAAAGGTCAAAGCAGAATCTTGTATTGTACCATTGGTTGCATCCAAATTGTAGTTATTCTGCTTCCAGGCATCTCCTGTCAGTTCTGGTAGTTGCAACATTGAGGTTATTCATTGACACAGAACCCAGGAGAACTCTCATTGAAATCCATCACATCAAATATGCCCAGGAGGCATGCCTTTTCCTATCAGCTGCTCCTTCTTGCTGATAGGAAAGGCACCAACCTTCACCTTGAAAAGAGAGGAAGCAACTGCACACATGAAGAAGCTTCACATTTTGCATTAAGAGTGAAGCAGATTCAAAATCATGACATTACTCAATTATGAGATGACAAACTCATTCCAAACAGTGGCTCCTTTTCCACCTTATTTACAAAAAAAGTTACAATTAAAGAGAGACATGAAAGTAGTGAAACATATTTTGTTATTCACCATCATCTGCATATCTGCAAATGAGCAGAAATGAAAGATAACAATGAGATTTCATGCAGTTCTGTTTTAGTAAATGATTTTGGTCAATTCTCACCATAAATAGAACCCAGTGTGTGAAAACCTGTTGTGTATAAAGCCTCATTAATTTCAAGGAGGTGTACTATTGTGTAATGCATCCATTTTCTATACCCATTTCATCCTGTTCAGGCTTAAAGCGGGGGTAGGGCATATCCCAGCAGTCACTGAGTCTCTTATTTCATTCTATACTAATTTATGTTTCATTTGCTCAAAAAAAAATGTATTCAGGAGACAAAACTGCATACAATCAAATAATACAGGTTACTTAGTTCAGTTAATGTCACTTTAGTTTATCTATGTATATCCCCTTTTCTCAAGAAAAGTCTTTCATGACCAAATCATATCTCTTTCTCTCTGTCTAGAGCAGCTGAACTAAAGGGCTGGCTCAACTTAAATCTGTCAAAAAGGGAAGTTTTAGTCATAATCTTTTTTATTTCATTCTATTTTTTTAAGCATAATCTTAAAAGGCACATAGGGAATAAACTGGGATCTGTTTCCACAAAAAAACTCTTTTGAAAACTCGAGTAACCACAAGTATGTCTGCAGTTTCAGAGCAAAAAGCTCTGTTGGGATCATATCGATTGGATTCAATTGGAATATTGCTGGCAGCAGCGTAGACAGCCAGGACCAGGTCGCTGTCATGGACACCAGGTGTGTTGCGTTCGGGACCGAAAGGGATCACGTGTGAATGTTTCTTTTTATTTTACTATGGAAAAACAATGAAGTGCAAGTTTCACTGAAGACCCGTTTTTGTTTGTTTGTTTTTGGTTCCTTCAAATTTTCCCACTAAAACATTTTAACGGGGTAAAGAGATTGCCAGTAGTTAAACCTCGCCAATTCCATAATTGTTTTACTAAATTTTAAGCATCCAGACATTTTTCTCTCTTATAAACAACAGACAATATACTAGCACTTGCAGAGACTTGGAGGTGCATTCAAAAATTCAATAAAACAAGAAAATCCAAGATAAATATAAAACAAAATAAGAAGGTAAAGGTGAGGATTTAAAGAGGTGAATGTTTTTTATCAATTAATAATAACTCTCTTTAATGTTTTATTGAACTCTGACATTAGTTATTTGCCTCTAAAAATGCTTTAAAAATATCTGATCTCAACTTAACAATGCTCTTTAACAGCATTTGTCCCCAGGCTATTGTCTAATCAGCTCGCTGTGACCCAATTTCTGACAGATTGACAGCTGAACAAAAGAGCAGCAGTGTCATTCAGTTACTGTAACTTTTTCAAAGCAACCTACATTCTGTGTGTGTGCAAAAATCTATTTCTAAACATATTCCTTGAAAAGATCTTTTTTTCTTCCTCATCTTTCAGGTCTTATCTCTCTGTTAGGGATGGCAGCTCTGCAATAAGATTAACTGAATTGCAAAAAAATGAAAAATAATAATTAATTGGTCACTTTGCACAAATGACAGAAAACAGCATTCTTGAAATGACCAAATGAATAAAGTAACCCAGGACAAAAGCAAAGAAAAAAATGTGCATGTGTATGCATTTATTCAGTTAGATTGATAAAGCTGTCTGTGAGCATGATTCATCTTTAAAAAATGTTACGATCGTGAAACTGTTTGCAGATGCACAAGCTTGATTTCCACTCCGTCTTTCATTGTTAATGGTTGCAGGCACTCCTTTAATTAATCATTTGCATATAGCAATGGCGCTTGTTGTTTTTTAAAAAAAACATTGCAAAACAACAGCAAAGAGGGAGTGTGATTTCACAGATCATTAAGTTATGACATGAACAGGAAAAGTGGAGAAAATAATGTTTTTCATGCTGGTCACTTCTATTGTATCAAAGGAAAAACCTCACTGACTGGAAAAAAAAAACAACCAACATATGGTCAGGGTCCACCAGTAACACCAGAGCAAATATCCCTTTGTATTACCATTGTGCATGCCTGGAGCTATTTATAGTAGCCAGAATTATTTAATGGCCCCAGCAAACTTAAGTACCTAGTTAATTATTTAGAATGCCTTGTCAATGGTAAAAAGGAACATATTAATGTGTTTTTTTGTAGAAGGTGAGTGTGGTGGGGGAGGTAAACAGACAATACATAATGCATGCAAGCTCTATAACCAACTATTCTCAAGTCATGTTTTATTTTTCAAGTTCACGTAAACACACCAGCTCTTACTTCGGGCTATGTTTCTTCGCATACACCACATTCATACATGACGTCGTATGTTTTGTTTTGTTTTTTCTTGTAGTGGATGATATGCTTTACTAATATGTTATAGTTTATAATATACAGTTATTTATAAGAGTCATCTAACATTTATTTAAAACGTTGATACCAATACACAAAAGAAAAAGTCCTCCCAAGGCATAGTACATAAAGGAACCCAACATTTGTCTCTGAGCAAGAATTTGGCAACACTGGAGGGAAAGAAGAAGAAGAAAAAACATTTTCTAAGAGGATCATAGCCCTGCCTCCCCACTTCCTCCATAAGAAAAGAGAAATTGCACCTCTTTGCTTAAAGAAAATATAGTGAACATAATAATTGACCATTTTGAATGACTGAAAGGAAAGGTAGAACTTGGACCAGATGTTAATCCAACCCTCTAAACTAAAAGGCAAATGTTCAACTGAGACGGCAATGATTCTGTTATCCAATTAGAATTTCTAATTTCTTAATTGAATTTTTGATTTGTGACTCTGAATGTGCAAATAAGCTAAATGTTGAAAGAAATGAAACTCAGAGTTTCAGTGAATTCTGTTCTTCCTTCAGCTTCAGACTGTTTAGTTTTAGCATTGATTAAAACCAGCAGTCGTGAGTGCAAGTTTTGATTATTGTGATGTTACAGGTTTCATGTATGCATAGTGTTTTAGCACCACACGTTAATTGTGCAGATAAAACAGACAGTTCAGTTAAATCTTTCTGTTTTCCTATTGCTTGGGTTTGGTCACATGGTTGGTCTTAGGTGAGACCTGCCATTTTGGATCAATGTTTGGCATGGCAAGAGGCTTCAGTTGGGCCTCTGCTGAAGCTGCATCATCTGCCTGAGTTGAGCCTTGAAGAAGCTATGTTTTGTAAGTAGACCTGACATATTTAATGTTTGTGAATGGTTAGTAATGTATATTTTGTCATTATTTATTATGTGGAGGTATATAATGACTGTCTGCTTTCACATGCAATATTCACCTTATGTTATTGAGTAAGTGTTTGTGACTGATATACTCTAACTATAAACTGAAATAAACTTTCCGTATGTTTGCTTTTAGTTTCACAAGGAAAGTGGAAAAGCATTGTAAAAAAAACAAGTGATGAAGACAAACAAGTAAAAAATTGAAGTTTACTTCCACGTCCCAGTCATCTTTCAATTGAACGCCCAGTACACCTGTTTAGCTGTCACTTCGTGGAGAGTACGCACACAAGGGACAGAATAATTATTAAGATTAATTTTATTAAGCAATGGCTCTGTTGTTGTTGCTTCTAATTCCAAACAGCAGAACACTCCTCTGCATTTTGTTACTCTGGAACTGCTGTCAGTTAGTTGATTATTGAGATACTCAGTGTATTAGAAATGTAAAAACTCTTTCCTAAGAGAAAAACAAAATTCTCCAGAAAATGATACACATTGTCATTACTATCATTATGTTTTCCTTTAGATTCTTTCTCAGTAAAATGTTATCAAATAACCATTATCAGCCATTCTTAAAAGTTTATGACACAAGCACAGTCCTTTCTTTTTGTACATGGATTGAGCCTTTATTCTTTGAACAAAAATTTATTGTAAGTGTAATATTAATAATTGATGTTAACCTTGGACACAAATTAGTTTAAAGCACCTGCTTTGAGGAGGCAGTGACTCAATCTTTGAATTAAATATGAAGCTACGTCCATGCAAGAAATGTATGGCCTGCTGCTACAATTCACATTGCTCTAATTAAGTGGTTACAAAAAAACAACAACAAACATTTACTGTTTATGCTAACACAGTCATTTAAGGGTCTAGGATGAACTTTAAATTCCCCTAAAATTTTATGACATTTTAAAAAGTCTTGAGTTACATTTTCACAAGGATTGGGTAGGTATCACCCCAATCTATTTTATTCCATGGTCAGCTCACCACTGCGGTTTGGCCTTTACAAACACTGAGTGAAACTATTCCCCTCACAATCGTGCTTTGCTGAAAATCTGTGATAGTAATTGCGCTGCTGTGAAAGTCCTCATGAAAATTCAATACCAATGCATCCTTGCTCCTGAAACTGTATTCTTCTAGAGCAGGTTTCAGAATTGCTTTGCAGCCCTGGCAATGCAACTCAATATCAACTCAAATCTCTTCTGAATCTCACTTAATCCCAGGCTATTACCACTTTGCACCCAGTCAAATCTCCTCGGATGAATTCATTTCTTTTCTTTTTTTTTTTTAACCCTACAGTCACTGATCTGAATGAACTTCAAAGAGCAGAATCTAAAACAGCGAACTAAAGTAAATAGTTTTTGTTTTGTTTTAATCAAAAAATATTCACAAATTTCGACGTAATTGTCAGCTCAAATTATGGCAACAGCAACTTGAACCAGATTTAGCTTCCTTGTAAAATTGGGTAACAAAAAAAGAAAAAAAAACAAAACAAAACCCAGAAACAGTTTGTGGAGAAAATTTGCATTTCCGCACATTGTAGTGTTTTTCATGCAGTTTGTGAGAATCTACTGTACCTAAAAGAAGTATTACGAACCAAAACGAGCATACATAACAGCCGCCATGGCAACCCTGAAGCACAGCATAGACAGAGGGTTGCAAGTTTTATACATTAGATTTTCAAGTTATGTCCACCTTCTCTTTCAGGTTTCCAATTTCTTTATCACTTCTGCATTTACAGTTTGATATTTTACATATTTCTGTAGACAATGCTTTCATCCAGAACTTTCTGAACTTGATTTACTTTTTGGAGCCAGTTGAAAAGTAAAGGAAATAACTTTCTGGTGCAAAAGTGACAGGGTTTTCTCAGGAACAACAACAAAAAAACAACAAAAACAAAACAATAGAATATACCATTAAGTACAAGATTAGAATACAGATCTTGTGAGACTCGTGACTGCAAAGTTGATGGCATCAAACATTTTATTTTTTATTTAATCGATGTGCTTTTGGGAACTCTGAAGGCTAAATCCATGCGGACTTGGTTCAGGACTTCAAGGAACCTAATAAGGGGTCATGATGAAGGATTAATTAAGGACTCACTAACTAGAAACTTGTCAAAGGAAGGTGAACTACAGGACTCAGAAAATTGTTTGATAAACAGATTTAATTGAATTCAGGAATTTCTGTTGGCACAAGTTTGTTGAATTAGTATTACTAGTTTTCCTTTTTCTTTTCCTGCTATAAGTAGTAAACAACCAACATACAAAAACCACCCTTTGCACATTTGGCCAACAAAATTCAATTACACCCAAAATCGGCCCAACTGCAATTCTTTTAAACTACAACATCAAATAAAAAAGTCACTGACGATTAAATTAAATGCAAATAAAAACATAATGACGCAGGTCTATAAACCGCTTGGCCGTCTAAAGCCAAAATATTTAATGCTTTTTTACGTCAAATAAGATTAATTTGGTGATGTACATTTATAGTTTAATTTAATTTATAGTTTTTAGATGATGTGTGGAGGACCCAAATGTAGAGGCCAAGTAGGCAAGTAAGTTAACACTATTCTTTATTTAAACCAAAAACACAGCAGGATACTGAAAATGTGGGAGACAGGCCGAAGAAGAACAACCAACGCTGGGAATTGTTGGGTTGCACAACAGGAAACAAATCAACACAGGACAAATGCATCAAGCAAATGCAAGAAAGCCCAGACGAGGCAACAAAAAAACCTGAATAATGAGTTAGTTTGGGACAGTAAAGCTATTATCACCTTGTCATGTTGCCAGCCCTTCCCAGAAAGTTTAAAAGGTATCCTGACGAGGATAGTGCCAAGTTATAAAGCATTTCAGTGTTGGATTCTTCCCTCAGACATGTCTTGAGATCTCCAACTGTACTGGGTCATTGTCTTTTTTCTGGAGGATATGGGTCAGAACTACAGGTTGGATCAGGCTAGCACCTGTACCCTCTTCTTTCTCAGAAATGCCTTTGGAATGTCAGAATAATGTGTTTTGCATTCTCTTGTTGAAAAATGCATGGATGTCCCTGAAAAAGATGAGGACTTGAAAGAAATATGCATCATAAATGTGATTCTGCATTAATGCTGCCATCACATAAGCCCCTGCCCCCGCTCTCACATATGTTAAAGTGCAGATCTAACATATTATTGCTAAATATCTTGAGTTCAAAGTGAAATTTAGAAACACTATTTTTTTTTTTAATTCATATTTTTCCATATTGTTTGGCATTTTCTGATTTTGGAGCTGTACTTAATCCTTCTATCATCTAAATAACCCATTGAATCAACTAAAAAAGAGCTGATACATCAGTCAGTGCAATGCATTTCAAATCTAAGGGTATGTTATGCGTGCAATTCGTCTTCGAAATGACTCAGCTGCATCCTTAAAACTTTGTCTTGAAGTGATAACACATGGCTCTAAATTATTTAATTTGGACCCTGATTTCCCCTTTGTGGGGCAATAAAGAATATCTAATCTTACTGTCACGGCAACTGTGATATCCTCTCTTTGGGTGAGTTCTGGTTTCCATACAAAATTCTTTATAAGAATATTTCACTTGTACGCTTCCATGGATCAAAACATATTTATCTGTATCAGTCACATCTCTACACTGATGTTTGCCACAAACACTTTATATGCAGCTGTATGATCAGAAATGAAATGAACAACTTTAACTGAAGTTATATAAATGTGTGTGTGTGTGTGTGTGTGTGTGTGCCTGAATCTGCAGGTGAATCCATTTTCTTTCCTTTTTTTCTTTTTGTGTTTGCATATATGTGGTGGGTTAGTGCCAAGATTAGCAAAAAATAACTTTATACATGCAATTTGATCTTGCAGAAAATTGTAATATATACATCTCTCTCTCTCTCTCTCTCTCTCTCTCTCTCTCTCTCTCTCTCTCTCTCTCTCCTTCCTGTATGTGATCAGGAAAAAG
>JBAMYA010020603.1:0-16755 GCA_037176975.1 Arrhamphus sclerolepis | reverse complement strand
GATCTAATATCAAAAGCTTCTATTTTTTCATGTTTTTTTTAAATTTTTTTTTTATCAAGTAGAGCTCACAGTAGGAACATTGCAACAAATAGCAACTCATCTTTCATTATTAACATTCAAATATCTTATCTGAATCTGACATTTAAATGATGTTGCACTGGGGTGAACTCAATTCTCAGTTCCCTAGCAACCTCATTAATGTATAGCATATGAAAAATAGGGACTTCAGTGGTTGAAAGACCCATACAATACAGTTATTAAGCAAATTAGACAGTAAGATTAGAGCCATTTGGAGCCTGCTCCAGTGTCCAGGCAGCATCCTTAAAATGTGCAGAATGTGTGTTGCCAAATAAGTAACAGCACTGAAAGCATCCAGGTATCTGTTAGGATATACGGTCTTGATCGATCTATTAAATATTTTCAGACAATGATTCTTCCGATCAGCTGTTTACCACCTCAGCCGTAGTGCTGGTGTAGTAGCAACCTGCCATATAGTGAACCTGATAACCTCCTACCAAGACCTGCCTGTTCTGACTCATGCAGAGTACTGTCAGTGAGAGCTTTTTAGGTGACACGAGAAAGAGAAGGCCGGCAAAGAGCAAAAGTCCCAAATAATTTATACCTACTGTATATGGGTTCATTTTGTGAGAAAACTGCATTACACTTAAAACATGTGACTCACCACCACTTTAGTTTCTGTCTTCATAAAGGTACAGTACATTATTGTTCGAGGGACAGAGATGCATCATTGTTGGAGAGCAAATTGAGACAAAAGCACTGCACAAAATGACAATAGTACCGACACATTAGTATTAGCATGCTGACATAGATGCACAATTAGTGTTTCAGATTTCAGTAGACCTATTTGCTGTTTTGCAAGAACAATTGCTCCTCAAAAGACTTCTCCAAACAAGCCATGAAATATTCATCATGTTCTTCAGGCTGGCAGCCCTTTGAGATTGCTGCTTCTGTGTTCACGCACAGGGATACAGCGCATTGTGAAGCATTACATCACATTATGGAACAGTGAAATGTTCTGGCTTAGTCTGGCCTGGAAGAATTCCACGCAGCTGTGTTCATTTTCTCACCAAGGATAAACAGAAAACAAGTCTCAGTCTGTGTGCATGTGTGTGTGTGTGTGTGTGTGTGACAATAGAGGTTTACTGACAAGTGACTTCGCTTATGCCACTAAACTCCAGTGTTTTTTGCAGGTGGATGCCTTAAGTTGTTCTTATTCACACAGACGCTTACTTTCTTGTGTAACACGGAAGATATCTTGGTATCAAACCATCCAGCAAACACAAGAGGAAGGAAACAAAACCTACATTTCACACTTTTCTTCTGCACCTGTAGTGTTTCGAAGTCATGAAAAAAAAACAAAAAACAGAAACAAAACAAAACAAAAAACAAATCAAACATACACTTAAGACAGAATGGGAAAAAAAAAACACACCACAATAGACGTTCTCACAAATAGTGGCAAGAAAAACAGTTGACATACACACATCAGAATTAAGTTGAGATGAGTGAATAAATCTAAATATAACTGTGTAAAAAGCAAAAATCAGTTCTTACTCACAACTTTTTAATTATACACAATTGGTTGTTAACATGTGGGCGTTTAGCCTGGGAAATCTGCACGTTGTGAAGAATGTCAGCGTAAAACAAAATGAAACAACTGAACCCTTTAAAAAACACAGTTTTTATTAATCTAAAAAAAATATAAAGTATGAATAGTCTAGTGAATAGTTCAAGATTATATAAACTTCCAGAAGTTAACTAAAAAGGTAGCATTTCCCAAAACAGAAAAATAATGTATATTTCAGCATCATACAAAAAGAAACTTTAGTTCGGTTTAAAGTGATTTTTTCTTATTTTTTTGTTTAACTTTGGTTGTTCATTTGTTCCACACTTCAGAGCACAATGAGATGTAAATGTAAAATAAATAAATAAATAGTTTATAAATTGAGGTGTTCTTTAACTTTTGACCGGTCATTAATGTTAATGTCTGAAATAAATAAGTTACAGTAATTATCTCACTGCTTTTGGCGATCATCACCGTAACAAAGACGATAGAGGAGAAGCTTGTTGGAGAAGGATAGAAGTGTACCTCATAATATATATGCTTAGCTTTGTCAAAAAGATGTATTTTAGCTCTTAAGTCAAAATGTTTTCCTAAACTTAAACAAATAGATTTTGTGCATCAAGCTACCAGTGACTGACGATCATACGATTCAAGTTGAATTAAAAGAAACATAAAATGACAGAGGGCATTTGAAATCAAGTCATAATACCTCTCTTTGAAACCTAATGATTATTTAAATATGCAGTTTAAAACCACTGCCGGAATACCAGTGAGAAATCCAAAATTCACTTCAGTTCAGTTCAAAATACTTAATTAATCTCTGTAGGGAAATTCAGTAAAACACTTAGGAAAAAGGTTTACTTGCTCTGTGTCCACATGTGTTTGCCTTTGAATGGTACGTCACAAAAGCCTTTTCTAGTGACATAATTGAGTAGGTTTGGCTTTTTGAATGCCGTCTGGAAACCAGGAGGTCCTAGCAAACAGAGTCAGGAGCTGCCACATCATTTCAACATCAAAATCCAAGATAGCTTTTATGCATTTTATTAATATTAATGTCTATTTACATATAAGTAGAAGGCTCTTTAAGATAATATTTTGGAATTCCTTACTCACTTTGAATGCAACAATATTTACTCTGAAGCCAGATGCAAGTGGAAAGAAAAAAGTTTGGCATTGAAGTTCAAGGCACTGGTTTTACATTAATTTCACAGT
This sequence comes from Arrhamphus sclerolepis, assembly GCA_037176975.1. Classification (NCBI taxonomy): domain Eukaryota; kingdom Metazoa; phylum Chordata; class Actinopteri; order Beloniformes; family Hemiramphidae; genus Arrhamphus; species Arrhamphus sclerolepis. Next base: position 13,958 of record JBAMYA010020603.1, on the reverse strand, counting down.
TCAGACTTAAAGGCTACGTAGACCTTCTACATACATTAAACCTACTTGTTTTTTCATTCCTTTGCTTATAGCCTTCGCTTTTCTCTGATCTGATTCATCCAGTCTTTGCATTAAAGGATGCTAAAGCTCACCTTGAAGTCATTTTTCCCCTTTTCTATCCACACAGCAGCTAACTTTTATGTGCAAGCATGTTTTTTTCCCCCCTTTTCCAATTAATGTTTTTCCTTATAAAGAGGCCAACAGTTTAGTTCAATACTTATCTAAAGGTCAGTGAGATTGTTAGAATAACACAGCATTGAAGAAAAGTCTACGAGTAACATGCAGGTAAGTGAAATGAAAAAGCATTAAAGGAGAGAAATCCATACAATAAAAAAAATAAAATAAAATCACCGGTAACAAAAGTGTTATTAATATTTGTAGTATTTCTTTGAGTATATTTCACCGGTGGGAAATTTCAGATTGTCATCGCTGTCGTTGTCTGCAAAATAGATTCAAACATTATTTCATCCCTGCAGAATAAATTAATGGGTGTGAAACAAATATGAGTTTCAGACCAGCCTGCTTGTGATGGATGATGATATATATATATATTTAAGGGCCATCTCACTGGTGTCCTTTTCCTCTGCTGCATGTACATTTTCCCGCAAAGCCCCATGACAGTTTATCATGAGAGACATGCTCAGGTCACACGGTGCCAAAAAAGGTCCCAGCCCTCCCAATCTACATGCAGCACATTAGACCACCATGATGGATCACTGTTCAAAAGGTCATCATATGCAGGATCTGTTTTTCAGTTTTTGTGTTTTGTGCAGAAAGTTAATAGAATTTCTTTAAAAAGATGTCTCTTCTGTTTTATACAAATTACTTGTGATATATAATGTCCTGAACTCCCAGAGGATGCAATGGTTAATGACCAAGTACATGAAAATGCAATGACCTGGTTATTAGGATATCAGGGCCAAAGACAGTGGAGGGTCTCTGTGTAGCCTACAAATGCACGAATAATCAGGCTAAAGAGTTTTTCTCTACAAAACACATTATTTTTATGGCCGTTCTCAGTCATCCAGGTTGTGGTAACCTTAACAAGCTTGAACAGTACACAGACTGGGAGGCAGTCAAGTTAATCTTGCTCTTGATCTGGAAGGCAAATGAACTTATTTTCTTTGTTTTTGAAAATATTTAAACTCAGGAGAGTTTCAGGCCTGTAAACTGTTGTTTGGCCAGTTGTCTATGCGGGTCAGTGAGGTCACACGTGAGTCACTGACCCACCTACCCCTCCTGTGGGAAGGGGAGAAAAAAAAAAAAAAATCAACACTAAGCACAGGAAGTGGCCTCAGGTTTCACCTTCCCAACACTTCCAGCCTCGACTGTCCTGCCCAGTTGGTTTCACAGCAATTCACGTTGTGGACCGCTGCAACAACAAAGGTGCACCTGTTCCAAGCTGAATGGGCACAACAAAGAGTGTCTTTGCATTGTTAATTCAATCAAGAATTTATGATAGCATTTGCATTCTTTTAACATTTTAATCCACAGGCCTTCAGGCCACAGTCAGAAATGGAGAATAGAAATTTTCACAAAAGGCTTCAACTTGGGACTTCTTAGCATTAGATCATGTTAGGAGACAGAAAATTCTATTCTAACACTTGAAACAGAAGATGACAGCACAATCTCACCACATGGAGTCTTCACCTGATAGCTTTGTCACCTCCCTTTCCAGCACTTTATTACTGAGAACGATCATGTAAGACAGAGCTTAAAAGCTGAGGTACTTGGTTATTTCTGGACCTTAGAGCCACCTTAAAGCTAACGGTTTGCCCTCAAGGTGAATTATTGATCTTCTTCTGTTCTTCAGTTAAAAGGCAAAGTAAGTGGTGCAATTGCCCAGAAGGCAGCTGGTAAAAGGTGCAAAAGTGCTTCGTCTGTGGGAATTGCTAATTTAAGAAGCAGGATAATCAATGATTAGATTATTTTGATTTTGAACAAAATAACAAAAACAAAACAAAACAAAAACTAAACAGGTTATTATGAAGGCAGCAGAACACCACAGCTTTAATAACAGGTTTATCTGTACTTCCTCTGGTGGTCAGATATCTCATCTAATAAAATTGAAGCTAATCTATTATTCAACTGTACACTTAAAAAAAAAAAAAGATTAAACAATGTTTGTGAGGATTGAAGCAGATACGAAAGACTGGAAATCACAGAACAATGTTACTTTACAGAGTATATTCTGATCAAGTATAATCAAGAGTTGTGAAAAGAAATAATCCAGAGATAACAATGATGAAAACTGAATGTAGTTTTTATCTGAATGCAGCATTTATCTCACATAACTCTGCAATAATAATAAAAAGTACAATAAAAAGCAAAAATGTTCAAAAGCAGGTGTCTTGGATGGTGCCTCATTCACGCTGTCAAATTACTAAACAGGTTCATTTATTTGATTGCAGATATGGATAGTGACTATATTTTTCTGCTCTGCAAGACCCCCGTGTTTGTGTTGAAGCTCTCAACCATAGCTGAGTGTGGAGAGAAAAGCACAGCTTCTGACCGATGAGCAAACCCTGAGCCTCGCTGGGGGAGGCGAGAGTGAACAACAATAACGCCTTTCTCTCTTCAAAGCGCCGCAGACAATTTGGCTCTATGTCCATTTGGCTTCTTCCCCGAGCATCCATCCATGGTCAACATAATGGGTCAAATATAGAGCCACTTGAGAACGAACTCGGTTTTATGGGTATTTGTGGAGGACTGACCAGGTTTGATGTGGCTGTGAATGAAACAAAATGTGCGTGACAGTATTAAATTTTCCACCACGGAAGTGCGGGAAAAGAGAAAGAAAAACATCTGTTATTCTCTGCCAATGCATACAGTGGAATAAAAAAAAAATATATATATATATTATACTGTTAAATAACTAATTTTGTGTCAAAAAAACTACAATGAAATTTCTATTCTGATAACAAGGAGGATACTTTAATGAACTACTACTGAACGTTATTATTTTCTAGTTACCTCCAGTTATTTATCCACAGCAGGCTTGATGGCACAAATCTCCCTGCAGCATTTGCAGGGATTTATTTATTTATTTATTTATTAACTGCACTTGCAATAAAATGGAGAATAAATGACTCTGTCTCACTGTGTCATTGTCCACAGTAAGTTAACCAAGCTTTTCAGATCCTGTCTAATGAAATTACCTCATGTACTCAGAAGCATTGTAGAGCAGCAGTTATTGTTATCTCAAGGCTGAACACTGATTTACCTCTCTCTATCTATAACACAACAATAATGAACTAGTCTAAACGTTCAATATAAGCATTTTGTTGGCATTTCAAAGTTATTAAACAGGAGCTGAAGGAACGTACAGAAAATTGGGGGAAAAGGAAAGCAGGGGAATGACAATAAAGGTCCAGCCAGATGGAAATCAAATGGGAGGACTTGCTGCTGATGGCATTTGCACCCCTGTGATGTGTGCCCTAACCTATCGTCTCCAGGGTAACCGAGGGAATATCAGCTTTATTTCATGGCGCCGTGTGATACTATAAATTTTCAAGATAACTTTTACCTAAGGTGAATTTCAAATGTGTATTAAATTGTCATCTGCACTGCAGAAGATTTTTCCCTTTGGATATGTAGGCAGTGCTCTGACAAGTTGTAAATATCTGCCGTATCTGGCAGGCAGCATGACAGTCACTGCGATGTTGCAAATGCTATTGTTTTTTTTATATTTCATTGTGTGCAATCTGAGACAACACTAACTTTTCAAGATTAAAACATTACATAAAGAATGGACCCTGTTCATGGTGGCTACAGTGGCTGGACTTAAATCTCCTCCTGAGGTTCTGAAGCATCTTGTTGGAGGTGAAAGCACTGAACACACATTCCTCTCAGCTCAGTCGTATGTTGTTCTAGTGTTTAGAAAGCAATGTATAGTACAAATTGTGCATAGACAGTCAATTTCAGAAGTATTTGGACAATGGCAACACGTTTTTGTGTTTTAGTCAGTTAATTTCACTTGTATAGCGCTAATTCTAAGAAAAGTCATCTCGATGCTCTTCACACATTCATTCATTCATTATCTATACCTGCTATTTCCAGTGCAGGGTCATGGGGAACTGGAGCCTATTCCAGCTCACTTCGTGCGAAAGGCAGGGGTACACCCTGGACAGGTTGCCATCGTACTTCACACAGAAAAAGCTAAAATTAATTCATAATCCAATCCGATAGAAGTTTATATAATAAATACAGGCTTGCAAAGAAACCCGACAGATGGCTCTGAACCGTCACTATGGCGCAATCCCCCATGCTGAGCAAGCACAAGGCAACAGTGGAGAGGGAAAAATAAACCTGGTTAAGAGGGCTAAAAGACCTCCATCAGTACCAACACCTCAGGGAGGGTGGCCATCTGCATCGATGGGTTGGAGATCTGAGGTGACGGGAAAGAGAGACCAACAAACACGGAGAGATTAGTCTCTTTGTTTGTAGTAGTTGCGTCAGGGAGGGCAACCAATTACAACTCTGGAGGATTATTGTAGAATATTGCTAGACCTCTTTCCTTTTGTAGATTTTTTCACACAATGTTTTGGTTACTGAAGTTTAGCCTGGTAAAGGGTTCAGAAGTTTCACAAAAATATGGCATGTGCCATTTGGGAATTACAGCCATTTTAAACATATGTCCATTTTCAGAGGCTCATAGAAATATGTCTGAATGGTAAATTACAAGGTCTAATCTTCGTTTCCTGTCCCTGAATATTACCATTGGTTTGCACCTTGTGGTAAATGAAACCCAAACAAGGTCACTGAGGTGTTGTTCAACTGTGAAACATTTAGTGTGAACAGTTCAGTTCACTATATAGTCATTTAGAAAGCAAGCTTGCTTGATTAATGTATAATTTTACTGAGAATATTTACACCTGGTATTAGGGAGCATTTAGATTTATTCAATTACAAGCAGACAGCTCTAAGTGCTCTAATTTTACACCTGATTCGACCACCTGCAACCAGATGCCCACGTCAACTAAACAATTACAATCTCAGCATCTACTGTGAGTTGGAGAATAATTCTGCAAAATAAAAAAAAGACATTTCAGTCACCTGATCAATGTTGGTTCAGACATGATGCACGTCAGACTCCCCTGACTCACAATGATAACTGTATTCTGATGAACGCTTTGTGATAGCATATAATGTAATATAAAAGAGAACAGTGATGGATTTATCATGATAGCTCTGGGACAATTCACCTCTGTTTACTAAATGCGCAAAGTGAAGTTTCTATACCATATAGTTTCTTTCTTAACCCGTCACTCCGATGCTCCATGTTACAAAAATAGCCCTTATGTTCCTAACTCCTGGGAAGGTTTTCCACAGGGTCGACCCAAAGGTTTACTGTGGTTACAGAAGCATGTTATCTCTGATCAAATTCTTGTTTGAACTGTGCTTTACATAGAATGAGTTTTTCATGGACATCACAAGCGCTACAAAAAAAAAAATAAAAAAAATAGTATTGGAAAATGTGCTCTTTACCTGGATTCACATCAAGAGAATAGATGCTCTTTCAACATGCACCAGGAGACATGTGCTCCCTCTGTAATGAGAGTGGCCAAACGATTCCCAGACTGCCTGTGACTGTGGTCTGAGTGATGTAATCAGAATGTACACTTCAGTTTATTCACCGCTGTCCACCTGTAATCACATCAGCTATGAAGACATGTTAATACCAACTGTTAGCACTGCCTCAGACTCACACTCTTCTATCAACTCTTGACTGTCTGCCAATCTTTTCACAAAAGGTAAGTTGTTCAATTTGATTGGGTTCCTCAGCTGTCTAACATGATGTTTTTGATGTTCAGTGGTTTTCCTAAATCAGACAGACAGACTGTTCATGTTAAGTTTATTATTTGTATTCCAGATATTTCTGTAAGGTCTGTCTGTTCTACCTCTGGAACATTCCAGAGGTGAAACAACTAATATATTGGAAGATGTGTAATATTTTATGGGGAACCAAAACAATGTGAATTGAGGCAGTTTTTAATTTTTATTTTTTTATTTTTAAATTGATAATGGAGTATGTGTTTGCAATAACATGGGATTTAATAGTCATGTTCTCATTATTGAGCCAAAGTGAGCCTATAGAGGCCGACCCAGGCCAGCTTCTCTCCGAGTATCTCTTTCAGCACTGGACAGGACCATTAAGTTTGCCCTGGCCCCATATTTCTGCCTAAGTAGGACTGAAATGGGCTAGATTCAGTGTCATGATAGAAAAAGGGCCGTTCTTACAGACATCTATATCCATTTGGTGCCACCTTGTTATAAACAACTGTCAGAAGGAGGAGAATTCATGGTCTCTATGTCCACAGAATTGAATCATTACTTAGATAATTATGACAAAAAAGGGACTTTTTATATACCTTCTATACTCTTACAAAGTTAAAATTGCTTTGTTTTGTCTGTAGAGACCCTGTCCACACTATCACTTAAGTGGAATGACATTTTGAGACTTGACAGAAGCTGAAAACAGCAATTTATTTTGTAGTAGCTCGATTGCCCCAAAGTGCTTGCATTAATTGCCATTTTTGCTGCAAATACATTCTATTCTCAGTAAAAAACTATTTTGATTTATGTGGTTTTGGTCCAATGAAACCCTTCACAGTCCTTGCCATCTAATAATAGACCGAGGGTTGTTTTAACTCTGGAATGTTTCTTCAATGATTACAAACCATTGAGCTGATTGTATTAGACTGGTTTTAAGGGCGAGGCTGCCCTGGACACAAATATTATTTTGGGTTCTCACCAGGTACTCCGGCTTCCTCCCACAGTCCAAACTGCTCCTTCCACATGCTCCTTAGGTTGATTGGTGTTCCTAAATTGTCCCTAGGTGTGAATGAGAGTGTGAATGGTTGTCTGTCTACATGTGGCCCTGCGATGGACTGGTGACCTGTCCAGGGTGGACCCCTGCCTTTCACCCAAAGTCAGCTGGGATAGGCTCCAGCAGACCCCCGTGACCCTGAACAGGACTTAGCGGGTAGATGATGGATGGATGGATTTCATACTCGGCTCAGTGTCAAACTGATGAAGATTCACTAAATGAAGCCCTACAGAGGCCATATTGTTGCGTGCTCCTGTCTAATTCTGGGTAGAACCAGGTGGAACCAGTTTCAAACTGGTCGAGAAGGAACAGCAGAGGGTATTGTTAAGAATATTTGCTTATATGGACACTGTTTTACAAACTGCACTTCCATTAACAATATTGAAAAATTTACACTGTGTTTGGAAATGCTGATGCAAATCAACTGCAAAATGACAGACAACTGGTAGTTATAATAAATTCTAAGCTCTTTTTTTTTCTTCAAAAAAAGCTAATTAGATAACTGATGATTAGGCAACAGAGTAAAGAGCAGAAGAAAGAGTTTCGAGTTCCACCTTTGAGGTGCATAATACGCAGCAACATGTGAAGTTGAAGCTGCGTGGAGGAAAAAGACGGTAAATCTCGGTTGTTAGTCACGTCTGACAGTCAAATGTATTCTACAAAGGGGTTTTTTTTCATATTATGTGATTAGATTTTTAATGTCTTACCTCCACATGCAGTGCTCCACTGTCATCTGAGAAGAAAATGAAAATAAGAGTTATTGTAGCACAAGACAACTGTAATGGAATTCTCAGAGTTTGCAGCTGGGATTACTGTTACTGATGCGTAGCTTCAGTATCTTCTTGGTAATGATGACATTTCAAATGTTCTAACCTGACCATCACAAAACACACCTCTGCTCTGGCCGTGCTAACGTTTTTCTCACCTATGGACTCGTACAAGCGCCCAGTGTCCTCCGGTGTCTCCTTCTGGTCATGGGTGGCCGGAGTGTCGCCGGGGGGAGACGGGATGTCAGGCTGGACGTAGTCAGAGTCTGCAGGAGCCGTGTTGAGGTTTGCACAAACTCTGCGCAGCCCCTCGATGTCATCTCTGAGTCCCTAACAGGACAAACACGGCTTAGCTGCTGCAAATCCCAAAACAGCTCAAAGTTCAAATGTTTTATGGAATAAACAGTTGTTTTTTTCTGTAAATGTACCCTGTTTTCCCGGTCCAGTTGGTCTTTCTCCTGTTCCATCAGCATTATTTGCCGTTCCTTCTCTTGGATGAAGATGTTCTTATCTGCTATCAGCTCATTCATCTCCTCCAGTTGCATCTGAAAAATCATGAAGGAGAAGAAGCTGCAGCTTTAGTTTCAACTTGTGCAAAACCTAACGATACCACTATAACTACAACTAAACCACTAAACTGTACTCAAAAGTAAAAACAGGTGAACACTCTTCCCATAAACAGGATGAGCATCAATCTGGCTTCCGTGGATCATTTGATAATGAAAGGAGAGGTGTGCGTTGATACGACTCATGCATCATGCACTCATTCACCACATCCAGAGTACAAGTCTCATCTGGGACACAGAAACATTAAAATCTGCAGTTTCATGAGTAAAACTGTGTGTTCGCACAACGGCAGGAATGTGCATTAGCATTCTTTTCACCAGATTCACAAAACATGCGCACACTTCTTATTTATCTTCTTGATAAATCTCCTTCTCGATGAAATTGAACGCTTCCACTTTTTTTTTTAGTCACAAATGGAAATGTACTACTTAAGTCTCTTGCTTAAAAAAATACTCTGCACCACAAACAAATGGACAGAAGAATAAAAGCACCAGGAAAAAAGAAGTGCAATTTTTGCCTGCACTTTAGATCTTTACCTCAGTCAGTGTCATAACATCCATTCATGACCTGCCACACGTTCTACTGACATAAGCTGCTATAAAAATGTCGGAGTGTGACATAAACACTCAGGTTGACCCAGGCTGTTGGGTGAAGTCCTGCAGAAACTGAAGACAGAGCAGACGGGCCAGATGGGTTTGTGAAGAGAAAAAGGTGTTGGTGTTTGTGTGCATGCATCGTTTCTGCTGCTGACCAGAGGTCTCTGTGCTGTTCAGATTCATCTCTCTGAGACAGAAACAAGTTCAGCATCATATTTGTGACACCGGCGGAGAGGCGAACAGCCGGGAGCAGAAAAACATCTACTTCTGAAGGAAATGGACTTCAGATTTTATTTCAAGATGGTGGGTGGAAATGGTGAACGTTTGAAAGTTGGGTAAGTGGAAAAGTCTGGCTACATATAAATGGAAATATGTAAACAATGTATAAAGAATATTCTTTTTAAATAAATTAAGACAGAAACGGAGCGTTCTTCTGGTCTTTGCCGTTTCTGCAGTTGCACTGAATTGTTGCCTTCATGTTGGCAGCACACTGTTGTCTAACAGAATCAAACTGTTTTAATAGGATTTGGAACCAAAAGCTATTTCAGACCAAATGTGTGCAACTTCTACGCATACTTCATGTACATCTAGTTCCGATTCACCTCGTATTTGCTGCTTTTCCGTTTCTCCTGCTCGTAGGATAGGACCAGGTTCTGCAGCTGATCCCTGACTTGTTGCAGGTCTTGTAACATGACCGCAGCTCCTCTCTTGGCCTTCCTTGACTCCTCCTTCTCAGCTGACAGCTTCTCCTGCACGTCCTGCAGCTGCCTGCCGAGGCTCTGATACTGCACCTGAGGAGGGAGAACCATCAAGCTTCACGGCTCTCTTCCAAACTTATACTGGTATTTGTGGGAGAACATCAGCCTCTTTTCCCCCCTCTGAACATTCCCACCTTCAGGTCGTCATTTGGCAAGCTCTGCACCGTCTCCTGCTGCGACAGCCTCCTAGACAACTCCCGGTTCTCTTGCTTCACTTCGTCCATGCTGTCAGCGAGTCCTCGCAACCTTTGCAGCTCTGCAGCGAGTCTCTCCTTCTCCTTCTCGCTGCTCTGAAGGTCAATCTGCCAGAGTTCAAGCATGCAATTTAATAAAACGTCCCCCAAATAATAGCAGGTTTTCGATTTCTGGAACGATTTAATAAAGGTATTCTGTCCTTATTTCACAAGCTGACACACTTGCTAGTGGAATTGATAAAATGCCTCTCTTTCTGTGCAGCTGTCCACCCTGAACATGGATGCATGAATGAAAAACGAAATGTTATTAAACTGGGCTCAGATCTAAAATTATGATTGTTACGGTAACCTTCTATCCAGACCAAGCAGAACAGGCTTTGGAGCTCCAGTCTTGTTAGGTTTGTTCATAAATCCCAATAAAACTTTCAAATCAGAATCTAGATTTATGTAAAAACTGCATCCCTTCTAAGTGATTAAAATGAATCTTCTGGCAAAATGAAGACAAATCCATCCATAATTATGTTGTAACACCACAATCAGACAAACTGAACCAACCACATGAATAGATTTGTGTAGGTAAAGAAAGAAAAACTCAGCAGCACTTGTAGGATGTAAAGATGGTGAAGACCACTGACATAAACAGTCTCGCTGCAAAGCTTTTACATTTCCTCTAAACAGTGATTGAGTTTGCGTCTCTTTGGAGATCATCCACTTCTCCATGTTTGACTGATGTTCTCCAAAATGTTTTCTATAGTCAAATCCAGTATTTAGTCACCAGAACCCCACCATCGCTGCCAGCTGCTTCCTGTTAACACCGTCTTGTCACTACAGGTGCTAATGATCAGCTGAAACCTGTCCCCAACATCCAGCAGCCATGATCGGTACCCCGTTAATGTTATTTTACCTTTATCTAAAATGAAAAGAACGGTCTCGTGAAAAGTAACTTGCCTGTAACAGCTGCATGCTGTCCTTTGCTTTGAGCAGCTCCCGCTCTCCTTCTCTGTGTTTGGCTTTCAGCCTGAAACACACAGCGATAAAATCAGAGGCTTGAGGGGGGGGGGGGTGGGTAATACAAAACTGCTACTAAAAACAGTCATGTGTTTTAAAAAAAAATCAAAATAGATGCCTAAATAGAACTGTAGTTTTGACAACCTTCCTGTTGAAGCCAATGTGGAAAGTGCGGTTCCTTAAATAACCACTAGGTGCTGAGTCCAAAAGTGAGCAAATTTCCATTGATACCACAATCAAATGTACGAAAAACAAGTTTCTTGTATCCACAGCTAGATTTCACATCCATGACCACTAACTCTAACCCATTTTGGGGGCAGTCACCATGGCCCGCAGATCATGACCTCTGGACCTCTTAAACTTCATAAAAACTTAAGTCTCAAGTCTTTACTTTCCCCTCTTACTTAGCTTACTTAACTCACGGAAACATGCATACAAATGAAGAATATATTTTCTCCACACTGAGGCCTTAAAACCAGTTCACTCACTTGTCAATCTCGTCGCTCTGAGCATCAATCTTGTCCCTCTGCCCGTCTCGCTGCTCTTTCAGCTGATTTATCTTCATCACAGCTCGATCGTATTTCTCCTGAAGAGAAACAGCACACAAAGATAGGTGTAGGAAGAGGCAGACGTAAGAATTACAGTCTTTAATGAGAAAAAAAATACCATCTTACCTCATTTGTTCTCAATGACTTAAAGGCCTGACTCTGCTTTTCCTGCTCAGTGGTGTTATGTAGCTCTGTCTCCATCTGCTTCGTCCTCTGGATCTCCATCTCCTCCTAGCAGCAACAGGAAAGTCAGGCTTTCACTTGAACAATGCAGCTCTGAGACTCCGTCTCAGGCGTGAACTCTTGACAAACCTTTAAGCGCTCATTCTCCTGCTGCTGCAGCTGCAGCGTGTTCCTTAACTGCTGGTTGTCCTCCCTGATCTGATCCATTTCTCTGACCAGGTTAGTGTTTTCGCTCTCTCTCTGTTCATCCTGCTCCTGCACAAATCAAACACACCATGTCATCTTATCAAAGTTCAATATGAACTCACCGCTTTCTCTGTTGCAACATGAGCAAACATTTATGCTATCACCCATTTAAAAAAGAAAGAAACCCAGATGTGCAGACCTTGAAGGCGGTGCTTTCTTCCTGCTCCTTCTGCAGGGCGCTTTTCAAACTTTCATTTTCAGCTCTCATCCGCTGCAACTCTTTCTGAAGCTCAGCTTTCTCACGTAGGCTCTGTTCAACCTGTTCCTGTACATAGAAAAGTATAAAAATTAAAAATCAAGCGTCTCAGCTTAAACTGATAAACACTTTTGAGAAAAAGAAGGAAGAAAACAACTTTAACTTCTTGCAATGTGATCTGCGATCACGGCAGGTACAACAAGTTTGTGTAAAAGAAGTTAAAGTTGCTGGTTTTCGCCCCGTACGTCCCACATGCGTCCCACATTTGTCTTATTTGTCAGTACCTGTGTTGTGATAACCAGGAGGTCGTCGTCCGCGTTGCTCTCCAGGCTTTGCTCCGCTGGATTTCTGAAACAGAAAGGTGTACTGGCTCCTCTCACCTGCCCAGTACTGTCAATGTAGCAGAACTGGTAGAACTCGATTTCATCTTTGGGAAGATAATAATCTGATGCAAAAAAGACAGAACACACTTGTAGAAAACGTCTGCTACTGAGGGTTATCTACATCTCTGTTTAATGAGATGATTACTGACAGTTATTTAGGAATAATTCCAAACTAGAAAAAAAACAAACATTTTCTGTCTTTAAAGAAACTGAAATAAATGTAATAAAACTGAAGATTAAGAAGCTGGAAACTGATTTTTCTGACAATTCTTCATTTATGCCACATTATTAATTCATTGTTTAAAAATACTGAAATATAGTTATAATTTTTCATGCCAGTAATATTTTTTTTACCACCTGCGGAGGAAATAATTTCTCAGAAATGGCTTTTTTTAATGGTTACAGTACTGCAGTGAGTGTCAAACCAACGTCAATCAAGAGCAGAGGAGGCGGGACATTCGTAGCTGAGATCTAGCAAAAATGAAAACTTTACTGACAAAGACGATTTGAAAACAGACGTTTTAAGAGCAGACTGAGTTCTTGGTTACAGATTCTGGGTTTTGGTTTTCAAATTTGGGATTTTGGGTTTTGATTTACAATACATTAGACATTAGACGCCATGAACGTCCAACTCCTTCCTAGCTGAACTTCACGTTGTCATGACTGTGCTTCATGAAGTGCACACAGATGGGTGCACGTAGGTGCTGCAAAGATAATCCACCACATAAAGACCCTTTTGGATGATTTGCATCAGTATTTTTGCCCTTATTCACCTTCATGTGAACTGTAAACATAAAAAAACTGGCCTTAGATCCACTAGATACAAATCTAAATCCCCCAGTTCACATATACAGGATTAACAGCATCCATGTTCACAGATTCATGACACAGGTGCTTGAAAAAAAAAAAACAGTTTTAAGGATTAATTGTTCTTGTGCTGTTTACACATCAGACATGAGGAGGTGTGTACTTCATACACAGAAGCAAAGCTGCGCAGCCTGTAATAAAACTGAAACGGATCTTTACCTTTGAACATAGCTTGCCTCGTCGTTACCTGCTGACCCTCCGCATCTTGACATGGCTCCACCCACACAAAGGTGTGATACTCCTTCGTTGAGCTCCATCCCACCTGCACCCATAAAGTTAGACAAAAACTCAGTTCAGCTTTTAATAGTACAGTTAACTATTGTTATCTCCATTCAGACACATAATAAACAAAAAGTTCAAACTATTTCCAATCAAAGAAAAAAAAAAAAAATTTGTTAGAAATACAGAGCATTTATTTTTAGGTAGCAGTGCAGTGTTAGACACAGCTGCATCCAGAGCTTCACATCCAGTTTAGAAAAAGACACAAACTTGTTTTTCCTCCACATCTGACAGTACAGATGAGGAAACTTTTGTTGTTTAAGATCAAATAGAATTCACTTATTTTATTTGTAAGAGGTTAGAACGATGAATCTCACCAGTTCTAGCTTCATTACATTGGCTCCCTGTTAAATTTCAAGTTGAATTCAAAATATAACTTCTTACATACAAAGCTCTGAATGATAAAGCTCCAGTGTAGCTCAAAAATCTCATAGTTCCTTACTGTCCTAGTAGAACACTCCGCTCCCTGAATGCAGGTTTACTTGCTGTTCCAAGAGT